>LDKF01001208.1:4016-14984 GCA_001026735.1 Rotylenchulus reniformis
TTCCCGGACTACTTTTCAATTTTGCACTATCGGATCAAATGATACAGCACGGTTTTTAGTGGATTCTGATGATTACCATTACTGCTGTGTCATGGTCTACTAAATGGATGGTTGGTTAGTTGGATGGGCAGTGGACGGGGCGCCTTGATCAGATAAAGAAATATTATCATTATTTTGATTTAATATTATTTTCTTTCCTATGTATCTTTTTTTATTTTTCTTAAAACTTTTATCCAATTTTTCTTTGTCATTCTTTTAATAAGGAATCCTGTAGCAGAAGTATCCCACTCGGAATTTTGAAATAGTGTTTAGATCGGTATAGAACCAGGTCTAGTCGGGACTAGTGATCAGCAAAACGATACGGGCCGGGCCGGTACCTGCGGGCCCGTAAAAACCCAGAACCCGCAAAAACCCGCATAATATGTAATCCGTGACGAGCCGGGCCCACATGCAAAAACCCGGCCAGCATAAACCCGAATCGAATTTAGATAAGGGCCTTACCGGTTTTTGCGGGTTTTCAATTTTTTAATTTGTGATCAAAAAACTTCATAAATCGCTGAGTTTTTTGGACAAAATCATAATCCATGTACATTTTAAACAATTATTATTTATTAAAAAAGCAGGCTTAAACAGAAAATTCTTCTAGGGGGGACCCCTCCCTCTAGGGAAACTGGGTTCGGAAAATTATAGAGGGAAAGCGGGGTCGGAAAATTATAGGAAAAGTAAAAAAGAGAGAAAAGGGGAAAATGCTAGGAAAAAAAGAAAAAAGGGAAATATGAAAAAATTAAATTTCAAAAATTCACTAATATGTCAAAATATAAATTTTGTGAAAAATGAGAAACACGTCGCCCAGCGGTGGCGTGCCGGTTAGGCCGTCGGGAGTAGTCTATTGGGGATTAGGAATTGGGGAAGGTTCAGGGTCCAAGGGTCTCCAGGGATGGGCTCTGGGGTTGAACAGGCTCCAGCCTCCGATCCCCGGTCCCCATCCGATGAGTCACAGAATAAGGATCTTTATCTCGGGATCGGATGGATGAATGACCAAGCTACAGCGATGGAAAAGCCTTTTAAGGCGATCGAGTGGGGAACGGAAGGATGGAATGATCAGAGTACAACGGAAATGATGAGTAATAGAAAAGATCGGGGACCTGGGAAACGTCAATTTTGTTGCGTTATTAGCATAGCATCTTTTTCAATATGAACTCGAAATTATTGGTTATTTCTGCAATAATGTACATCATAATTTCGATAATGCTCGAGTCTCAAACACCGGCGGCAGTTAGAATTCAGGAACTTCACAAGGTAGTGTCATAGAGTTTAACACTCAAGCCCCTTCGGAACTCCTGTATGACCCGCGTAACTAAACGACCTCATCCCACATTACGACCCGTACTTAAAGGCGTGAAAAAATAAATTAAAAATAATTTCTTATTCTGTGGGGTTTAGTTTGTCTCGAATAAAGCTCACGACTAGTATGATGTCCTTTTTTGATGATGACACTTCCTTTTCAGCTTCCACCACCGCCGAAAAGCTCTCCGCTTCCAAATCACAGACAAAAAAGTCTTATCCGCTTCCATTACCTCCGCCAAAGAAGCATTAGCTTCCAAAACCGCCGGCAGTTCAGCATCCAACACCAAAGAAGGGGAAAAGACGAAAAATTTTGTAGTTAGAAAATGAGCCCAAACCATTCGAATTTATTATATTTAAAAGGTTATGGCCAAGTAAATCCTTCGTTAAGAGACCGAACAATTTGCTTTTGTAAAAATTTGTTTTACTTTTGTGAAAAAAAGTTACCATGCTGCTCGCCAATCAGAATCCGGTGGTCGAGCAATAACTGTAGATATTGAATTAAATCGATGACAATTAGCATAGAACACATTTATGACAAATCCATCTCAAAAATAACAAAGAATAAAAAATCATAATAAATTTCAGTTGAATAATTAAAAATTATACAAGAATAATGGATAATATAAATTAAATAACATAAAATTTTAAACGTACTGTCGATCTCTAATATAATAAAGACTATCTAATGGTATATAAAGGCTATCTAATACACCGGCAGCGAGATAGTTGAGTCCCAACCAGTGTTGGGAAAAGCTCCGGCTCCGGCTCCGCTCCGGCTCCGGCTCCGGAGCTGGAGCCGGAGCGGAGCCAAAATTTCGGAAAGGCCGGAGCCGGAGCTGGAGCCGGAGCCAAAAATTTTTGGAGCCCGGAGCCGGAGCTGGAGCCGGAGCCGTGAAAAATTTCAAAAGCTCCGGCTCCGGGCTCCGGAGCCGAAGCCGTAATTTTGAAGGGAAAATTGGTGCTAAGTGACATTTTTGGGCGAAGGAAGAGGGAGAAATCGCACACTATTTTTTTCCTCTGTGTTATTTAGGCGCCTGCTGCCATCCTGATGGCAGCAGGCGACAAAATAATGCTCTGCTCACTTGTCAGTCTTTCTTATACTCCACTAGACGTGCGAGAGAGAGCAGAGGAAATACAGACGAGCAGAGAAAAAAGAAATAGTGTATATTTTCATGCATTTCTCTGTTCCAAAATGTATCTCATCAATTTTTTTGGTCAAAAAATTTTGAAANGGGACCAGGTCAAAATGTCCGTGGACAAAATGTCCTCGGTCAAAATGTCCGCTGGACAAAATGTCCGGACGGCAAAACCGGACAAAATGTCCGGCCAGCCAAATCGGACAAAATGTCCGCCGGACAAAATGTCCGGACAGCTAAAAATGGTCAAAATGTCCGGCCAGCCAAAAACGGATAAAATGTCCGAATTTTGGTCATTTTTTATAATTTTGAAATTAAGGTTCGAAGTTTAACTTTCGAAGAATAATTTTCATTCCGTCTCATCCAATTTTTTGCAGGCCACAGATTTCTAAAAATTTCACAGGAAAAATTGTAAAAAATTTTCAGAGGATTAACAAAAAATATTTTCAAATGGAATTTTTAAGAATTTCCAAAAAAAATTTTCAGAGGTCTAGAATTTTCGAAAATTTTCAGAGGTTAGAATTTTCAAAAAATTCAGAATGCCTAGAATTTTCTAAAAATTTCACAAACCCACGAATTTTTAAAAATTTTCACATACCTCTGTGTTTTGGCTGGCCGGACATTTTGACCGCGGACATTTTGACCGTTTTTGGCTGGCCGGACATTTTGACCGTTTTTAGCTGTCCGGACATTTTGTCCGGCGGACATTTTGACCGCGGACATTTTGTCCGATTTGGCTGGCCGGACATTTTGTCCGGTTTTGCCGTCCGGACATTTTGTCCAGCGGACATTTTGACCCCCTGCCCAAGTGTTATGCGATGCCCAAATCATCGCATAACACAGAAATCTCTCTAATGCGTCAAATTTAAGAAAAAAATTATAATATACCCATAAAAAATAAAAACAAAACTTCCAAAGCACCAAATCAAAATTTATTCCTTCAAGTAAAATAATAATATAAATTGTAAAAACAAAAAAGCAAATTAAAATAAAAGAATAATCCCTGAATACGTAAATCAAAAATTAATTTTTAGGCCAGCAGTCTTCCTTTGTCTTCTGTTGTTATTATTTGCAGGGTTGCAAAATTTCAAAGTAATGAGAAATCAAAAATGAAATCGTTTTCATCCTCGGACTCCTTGATCTGACTCAATTGAATACAGCATCCAAGTCCGATGGTTTTAACTGCAAATGCCATATCCACGCCCTTGCCCAACTTCAACTCGTTCAAATGTGCAGTTTCTAAAATATAAAGTTTAAATAACCAAATCTAGATTTTTGAAAGATTATTTTTTATTTCTGGATGCCCTTAAGTGCACTAAGTGTTAAAAAATAACATTCAAATTTTGATCTTTTCTCCGAAAATGATTTTTTATTTCCAAATCATGGATATGTAACTCGGCTTGCGAATTTTTATCAATTAAATAAAGGCGATAAAAAATTTGATATAATTTAAAAAATAAAATTTAGCGAATTTTTAAACATGAATCAAGAGAGCTTGGAGAGCAAAGCAAAATATATACTTATGTTCATATATTAGCGGAAAACTTTTTTGATTTGCTTGAAAATTTGGGTATTTTGGTATTTTTTACTTCGTCTCATGTTCGCATCATTATTTTTCTATTCCTTATTCAGCAATTTAATAATCAAATTTACAATTTTTCATACATGACGAATTGTCTACAGACTAACAACCTTGAGTTGAATTTGAGTTGAATTGGAGTTTTATTTTTGCATTATGTATGAAGTTGCTCCCTTTTTCAGACCCATCTTACTTTCCAGTTCTCCGTCGTTCGTAAAATATAATTCCCCCTTCGACATTTTGAGACCGCAACAAATCACGCGGCCGCCATGAAGTTCCATTCCATTTTTGTCGATGAGCTCATAAATTGGCGTGAATATATGGAAACTGTTCAGTTCGTTGGTTTTTTGGGTTATCCCGATCTGAAGGCGACAGCTAAAAATTAATAATTAGAACAATATCTACATATAGGTACTTGCAGGGGATCACTTCTCACTTGCATCTCGCACAAAGATAATTCCCCTTCTAATGTCCAAAGCATTACTCAACTTATAGAAAAATATTCTTGGAAATCAAAATTCAGCCTAAATTTAGTTTTGTACAAAAATTGTGTACCGAAATTTGTGGACCGCAAGCAAAAAATCAAGAAAATAAAATAAATAATAAAAAATTTAAAAAATTAAAATTCTTACTAGGTTTTCATGAGTGCTGAACCCAAATCTAACACCAAATTTATCATATTTTCTGAAAAATCTACGATTTTGAAAATTACTTGTTTTTTTCTATCAGATCATTGATTTTTTCAACTGACCAAGTTGCATAATACCTTAGCTTTTTATTTTTACTTGCACCTACCAATACTAATAAAATGGAATTTTCGATTTTAATTTAAAATTAAATTTCTTTAATATATTTTTTAATTCTTTCTTTTTAAAAACAACAATGTTTAGAAAAAAATTCCTTTTTTGGGCCCTAAAATTCAATCTAAAAATGATTTTATTCGAATAATCAATGGTCTGACAGAAAAATCAAGTGATTTCCAAAATCTTATATTTTTCCAGAAAAAATGATAAATTTGGTATCAGATTCGGATTTTGTACCCATGAAAACCCAGTAAGAAATTTTAATTTTTGAAATCTTTTATTATTTATTTTATTTTATTGATTTTTTAGCGCGGTCTGCAAAATTCAGTCCGCAAGTTTCGGTCCACAAGTTTCGGCCGACCGTACTAAAATAGCTTGAGCCCATCCGAATTGGTCCAATTGGTTAATTCGAAAGGCTGAATTTGTAGCTAATTTAATTTGGTGTCACATTCGGATTCTGCACTAATTTATATTTAATTTAAATTAATTAATCTTTTGATACCAAAATTTTCTAAACTGATTATAAGCCGAGTCATTATGATTGGGAACATTCAGGGTGCGAGTCATTCATCTGGACCCCATTTTGCAATAACAAATAACAATATACCTAATAAGTAATAAAAAGAAAAAAAAGTTCTAAAAAGAATAATATCTATACTGACAAAAAACATGGAAAACAACACTTTAAATCCTTATAAAATTGAATCATCAATAACTAATTATTATTATTACATATTTATTTATTTATTTATTTATTTACTCCTATTTAATTAATTTGACCTTATACTTAAGTACCATATATACACTCACCCTCTAGGAAATTTGATGATCTTCAGCTCGAAGTATAAAATCCCAAGTTCTTTTGACGGAAGCGATTCCATAGCACGAATCAGTCCATAATCAGAGTCTAAAACAAAAAAAATAATTAAATTAAAATTGTTTTTTTTCGTATAAAAATTGCCTTTTGAAGTGAGCCGTCCATTCTTAAAAAACTCAAGTGACCCCTCAATTTCTGCGACATTCCAACACTCGGACACTGTTTCCACTCGCTAAATTTGGAAAAATTAATTAAGTGATTTGATAATGAAATAAAATTTATCGTAAAGGCTACAAATATTGAATAGTAAAATTGAGAAAAAAAAATTAAAAATGATTAATAGTTTTTGGACACAAATTTGCAGCTTTTTCTTTCTCTTTTCATAAAATCGAACAAAAATGAAATTTACGTTTTTTATCTTATAAAGTAAAAAATGAACTAATTAATTTTAATTACGTTAAAAATGATTTTTGCAAATGTTTTACAGTCATATCTTACTCCGATTTTTGGGTCAGCAATCGAGTTGAGCGATGCCTCCTGGATTCCTTGAACATTTGCATGGATTTGACCTATAGACTCTTCTTGTCTTAATGAAAATAAAATAATATCAAACAATTATTTTTGGTTAAATAAACAAATTATTTGAAGGAATTTTTTTGTGAAAATCATGTTTAGGCCCTCTTTTTGAAATTATTTTAGAAATTTTTTTTTTGCATAATTTTAAAATAATTGGATACTTCTTTCTCCTTTTTATTTTTTCATTGTTTAATTATTATTCTAAGTTACGTTTTTAATATTATTTTTTAAATTAAATTATCCTTTTTTGACAAATGAATCCACCTCAATACAGGTTTCGGAATGATCAGTGCCTCCACAATGAATGTACCATTTAGTTCATTAGCCATTTGCATTGCTGTGCCCGACAAACTCTGTTGCGTATCAGATTAATTTTTTAAAAATTTAAATTTTAATTAGTCAAAAGTCACTCCAAGAAGTAATCCGCATTCGCTGTTGCTGGCACTGAATGTGTGAACCTGGTATGCACTTGCGATTTGCTTAGCACACGGTTTTACAGACACGTTACAGATGACATTGGCGACATAACTCCAATCGGCAGGAGCTTAATGATTATTTTTGAAATGATACATACATATAATGGCGTCAATTAACATGATGAGTTCTTTAGTTTTGTAAAAAGTTTATAATTTTTAATTAATGAATTAGGACCAAATATTTTCAGTTATTAGAAGAACTAAATGCAATTAAAAATTATTATTTTGATTGTTTTGGGACAAAAAATTTTATTCAAAAGAGATATAATAGTATTTATTTAGAATGATCAATCGATACTTACTAAATTTCTTGATTTCCCTTGTTTTCGAAATCTTTCAAAATTACCGAATGCTCAATTTCCGGAAACATTCCGTATTATGAAAAAAACAAAGAAAAAAAACAAAGTATTTTCTTCATATTTTTGTTTTTTGATGTGGTCAAACTAGAATTTAAGAAGTTTTTTGGACTCAGGATTATCATTGACGATTTTCAGGGAAATGCCCAAGAAAATCCGAGAAAATCTCACCTAAACCATTCCCGCCGTTGCAATGCACATAGCAATTAAGACAATTGTAGACATTCACAACTCTGATGTTCCATGCCAATTGATGGAAGGCCACGGGGTGACTGGTTCTTTGTTGTCCAGAAGTGTTGGCAAAATCAGAGAAATTGTCAATTTCGAGCCGAAACATAAGAGTTCTTAGTTCGATAGCCATTTCAATGATGAAATTATTCTTAAAAGAAAAACTAAAAAGAAATTCAATGTTTTCCCGTTTTATTAGGCAAATTTCAAGCAAGTAAGCAGTCGAAATTCTAAAATGTTCAGTTGATGCGAAACCCAAAAATTAAAAACCTCAATAAAATATAAATCTAACAAAGGTGAAAAAACTCCAATAAATACATCCTAGCAGAGGCAGCTGGGACTGCTGGTTTTTATGCTGCTGATTCTTGAGTAATTTATAATTTAAAGTCGAATTCCTTATTCCAAAAACTATTCTCAAAATATATACTTTCAGCACTCCTCCCCCCGTTATATCTTTTGAGATTTTTAAGTTTTATACTGTACATATTAAGCACCAATTCTATTCATTCGACTAGATGTTTTAGAGCTTTGACTGGACCTTTTCAATTTTTGATCTAACAACAAAAAAACAAAGGTATAAAATTTTAAATGCAAAACAGTTTAGGGAAGGACAGATTGGAGAGTTTTTCTTAATTAAAATAAAGCAGAAAATATTGGAATTTTGCCAATTCCGATCATTTTAGTTGGGTACATGGGTTTTATTTGCAATATGATTAATCTGAGTTTTTGGAATTTATAAATTATTTTAATCAAAATAGGACTGGTTTATCTTTAGAATGAAAAAATGGTCTTTTCTATTAAATGGAAGATTATTGGCAGAATTTGATGATTATTCCACAAAATGCACCGTTATTATGAATATATGTATATTGGTGTGCATAGGTGGAGATCCCCAATATATATAATCTCTTTTTTTACTCGAGGAAAAAATCCATGCTGGATTTGGTCCGATGGGAAACTTATGCATCATCTTTGTGTGCTGACCTCAGTATCAACATAATCTTAAGCAAAAACTTTATATCATTATTAAATTGCGTTTAAAATATTTAAAATTAATCAATTTTTTATGATTTCGAATAAAAAAATCAATAAATTAATTTTTAAAATGATCAATTTTTTGCAAGAAATGAAGTCTTCTATGATTTTGTTAAATATCCATTTTGTTTGTTAGCAGGTGAGATCATTTTGTTAGAGCCAACGACCCTATTGGAGCTGATCGGTTTAAGAGCTTCTTATACGCATCACGACATTCGGAAATAAAATGAACTGCGAAATATAAATATTTTGATTACTACTTTATAGGATGCTGGAAATTCTAACAAAAAACTAATTTTAATCGGAATTAGACAGAACACTCAGTAAATTTGGTGTGTAAAGTGGCTTCAAAGTTTTTTTGAGTTATGTGAGTATGGAGGGAAATTATTTTATAGCCCTTATGAATTTATTTTATTTATACAGGATAAAAATGAATAAGGATAAAAATGATTAAAATGGTAAATTAATTCACCAAATTCCCTATACGCTATATAAAAGTTTCACTTCCTAAAATTTTTATTCAATTGTTGGAAATAAAACAGTCGTTTTCATTAGAATAAATTATAACAAAAGATAAATTCAACGGGGATTATTTTTTTGAAATCAAACTCATTTCTTTATGTTGCATTTGAATTTGACTAAAGATGAAGATTGATGACTGAATAACCCCAACGCCATTCCCAAGGTTTTGAGGCGAAATATGATTAGCAAAAAAGTTTTGACAAATACAAATATTGCCCTTTCTATGTTATAAAATAGGTAACATAATTCTTTCAATTTGATGCCGCCGGCACACCGTAAATTAGTCCTTTCGATCCCCAACTACCTAATTGTTGTTTAATTTTTCAGTCATTACATAGAAAATTGCTTTGATTTTACCTATGTTTTTATTATTTAGGCAGTATTTCTCTGTTTGATCCAAAATTAAGGGCCAAAATTATGTTCAGTAAAATAACTGGATATGGATCCAATAACCACTTTGTATCCACTTAACAATAAGCGTATACTTTTTTTTGCTGTAGGAGAACAACTCAAATCGAGTAATTATAGTATTGGAGAGCAGATTTTTAAAATCGGAAATTTTTGCTCCGACTCCAGGCTCTGGCTCTGGGAAAAATATTGCTCCGACTCCGAATTGACTATGGCTCCAAAAATTTAAAAATTTTGTAGTACAAAAAATTCGAAAAAATCAATATAAAACATTTAATAAATCAAATTTTTAACCAGTCAAAATTTTACAAAATTTTTTAAAATTTTTTTCAAAATTTCACACAAATTTTCAAACGTCGAAAGATTTTATGAAAATTTTTCACAAAAAAATATACAAAAATTTTCTTTGTTTTGCGTTTTCATAAAGCAAAAATTTTCAATAACTCCCACAGATCAAAATTTTTTGTAGTTCAGCGACCGCTTTCCTTCAGCGATATGTGGGAGAGAAGCAGGGCTGGATGGAATTCGGATTCCGAGTTTCGGATTCCGAAATTAAAAATGTTTCCGATTTCCGAGTTCCGAATTAGACCACTCCTGCACTGGAGAGTAGACAGAGAGGGAGAAATAGTATGCATTTTTTGCATTTTTCCAACACTTTTTTCTTCAAAAATTTACCTGCTCTACCAGGCTCTTCTGGAG
Organism: Rotylenchulus reniformis; assembly: GCA_001026735.1. Classification (NCBI taxonomy): domain Eukaryota; kingdom Metazoa; phylum Nematoda; class Chromadorea; order Rhabditida; family Hoplolaimidae; genus Rotylenchulus; species Rotylenchulus reniformis. The sequence continues at coordinate 13,999 of LDKF01001208.1, forward strand.
TCGGAGGTTTTCCCAAATTTTTAGCTCCGATTCCAGGCTCCGTCTCCGAAAAATCTTTCTCCAACTCCGAGTTGCGGCATTTTCAAAAAATTGCTCCGGTTTTGATATTTTGGCTAGTTTTGACTTGTCTCCATATGTTGAATGGATTGGATGCGCTTTTTTTGAGCGATCTAAACGGCTCATACTACAAGAAAATTTCCCCATTAATTTTTATTTAACAGTCAATTTAAATTCTTATATAGACACTTTTACTCTCTGACATTAAAAATCAGTTAATCATGGGCAATAATCAATCAACAACCAATAATCAACCCTCAAAGGATCCATTGCTGGAAAAAGGTCTGCTTCAAACGGTGCTAGAACGTTAAAAAAAGTGCCAAATGCAAAATTTTGGCCTAAAACTTTTTTGTTAGACTTGTTAGACAAAAAGAATAAAAGGCAAAGTTGTGCAGAATTTTGTGCTGATTCGAATGGTGGTTTTTTATCTTTCGAAATTCGGCCAAAAAGTTCGAAAATTTTGTCGAAATACCGAAAAATGCGGTTTTTAGGGGATATTTCGAACTTTTTGGCCGAATTTCGAAAAATTAAAAATTCCATTCGAATCAGCATAAAATTCTGAACAATTTTGCCTTTTATATTTTTTGTCTAACAAGTCTAACAAAAAAGTTTTAGACCAGACTGGCCGCATTGGCGATTTTTTTAACGTCCTAGCACCTAGGGTAGGACAGTACCGGTAAAAAACCGGGGGTCCCGGTTTACGGTTTCACCGGTTTCTGGACCCCCGGTTACCGGTTCCGGTTTTTGCCTGACCCCCGGTTAACCGTCCGGTTACCGGTTTTTTCAAAAATTTGCCAAAAATCGATATAAATTCCAAAAAATTCAATTTTTGCTCTCAAATAAATATTGAATGCCCAAAATATCAAGCTCTTGATATCATTTGCTGGGTAAAATTAGCCGTGAATGCATTTAGTGTTTAAAATTTGCAA
>LDKF01001209.1:769-11108 GCA_001026735.1 Rotylenchulus reniformis
AATCGGTAGCCCAAAAATCCGGAATTGCACGGAGAAGGGAACTTTGTTCGATGGCACCCAGCGATCCTTCATTGGGAAGGGATCAGGCACATTCGAGTTCAACGGGACAAAAGTTGAACACGACTTCTATGTGGCCAAAAAGGGGGCATTGAATCTGCTGAGTATCCAAATGATGGACTCATTTGGCTTGTTAGATGGAATTAAAAGGAAAATAAATGGTCAAAACTTCCAAAAGACCAAAGATGATAGAAAGGGCCAAAAAGGGACCCTTCCGAAGAATGCCATGGTCGCAGCTGTCCAAATGACCGCCCGTGCACCGTGCCAGCTCGCAGCCAAAGCAACAGCTTGCTCTTGGCCAAAAGCGACGAAGTCATGGCAGAGAGTTCACATCAACTACGCAGGACCGTTCTACGGCAAGGAATACCTGATTGTGGTCGACGCACATTCGAAGTACCCAGAAGCCTTTGAAATAGCGACCAAATCAACAGCAGCAACCATCGATAAGCTGAGGTACCTGTTCAGCCGTCACGGACTACCAGAGGTGCTCGTCACTGACAAAGGAACGCAATTCACGAGCAATGAATTTGCCAAGTTCATAGAGGTCAACGGCGTGCAGCACTTGTTCTCCGCACCGGACAATCCCATGTCAAACGGCCAGGAAGAACGATTTGCCGACACTTTTAAACGTGCCTTCAAAAAGCTAAAAGGGGAGGGAGCGCCGAGCAGTGACATCATTGAGACATTTTTGGCCGCATATCGGACAACTCCCAATGATTCGCTCCCAGAGTGCAAATCCCCGGCAGAAGTATTCTTTGGACGGAAAATCAAGACGACATCGGTTTTGTTGGACCCTCCGCCGAAGCAAACGACTGAACTGGACAAGGACATGGAGCGGCGATTCAACCGACGGTTTGGGACAAAACCGCGGGAATTCGGGATTGGAGACAAGATTTTTGCCCGACAGCGGATCTCGCAGAGTTGGCGCCCTGGGAACATCACAAAAAGGACTGGAGTGATCTACGACGTGTGCTTCAACGATGGTTCCAGCGGCCGGTTTCATGCCAACCAGATCAAATCCAGAGAACTTGCCGATCACGCAGAAGACCATTTGGAGATCTTCAGTGAGGCGTTCAACTTGCCGAGAAGCCGGCCGAGTTCAGCCCAATGTGAATGGATGTCCTAAAAGGGGAGGTGTTCGGGGCATGGCCGCCGAGTTTGAATGTTGGAATGGAATGGCATTCTGCCGATCGATAATCTTGGGATCTTTTGTCATCACAAATAATTTCCATCCATTCCTACTCCTCATTCATTCATTTGTTCATTTTCATATCAATTGTTCGGTCCCCCAATCAATAAAGACGCTTGGTCAAAGAGTTTATTGAAAGGGTCGAAGCACAATATAAAATAATACGAATAAGAGGGGGCCTAAAAGTGGGAAAGGAAATTAATGGTATTCGGGGTAGGCTAAATATGAAAAATGAACAAATGAATGAATGAGGATTGGGAATGGATGGAAATTATTTGTGATGACAAAAGATCCCAATATTATCGATCGGCAGAATGCCATTCCATTCCAACATTCAAACTCGGCGGCCATGCCCCGAACAAAAATATATTTTAATTTAGTTGCAACATTTTAGTTGCAAAATTAAATCTTTATTACACGGAACGGAGACAGTTAACAATCTGATGGCATCCTTTAAATATGAGCCTATAATATAAATAACTCAATAAAGAAATATAAAATTTTTCAAAAAAATTTTTTAATAATATTTAAATGGAAAAGTTTTTTTTAAATAAAATATAAAAAATATAAATAAAGGAAAAATATAAACAAAGGAAAAACTTTTTCAAAATATCAATATGTAATTTTAAAAAATGTTGTTAATTATAAAGATAAAAAAAATATCAACCATTTTGAAGAAGAATATAGTAAATAATACAAAAAACCGTTAAATATTTTAATGCAGAATTGAATAACTTTAATTTTTTTTTATAATTAAATAATATTCCTGAACTGAAAAAAGTAATGCAAAAATTTTTAAATATTTTATAGTTAAAATATTTTATTAGTTAAAAATTCTAATTTATAAAAATTTAAAAAATAATCATTTTCAGAAAAGGTCAAACATATAATAGCCCTTAAAATTTAATCATTTGTTAGATTTTCTTAACTAGCATAATCAAAAAGAATTTTACTTCTATAAAGATATGATCCAATTTATTATTATAATTTAAAAAAATGAAAAATAAAAAATATCGTTAAAATATGATATAAAATAAAAGATAAAAAAATGATATAAGATTAATTTATAATCATCTTAATTGAAATTCCAATAAATTAACTTTAGAAATAAAATTATAATGGAAGATGGATATTGTGCCGAGATTAAATATCTGTTGAGCAAGAAAAATTTAGTATTTCTGTTAAAATTTTTGAAATAATTTTAAAAGTTATTGATCATATTTTCTCAAACTCAACCAATATCATATGAATTTTTTACATCATATAAATTAAAAGCCTATTTTATTTAAAAAATATATCTTAATTATAACTTTATTGTAATGAGAATATAATAAACATGGAAATTATTAAATTAAATATATCACATGGCAAAATAATAAAATATTAAATTCTCCTAGCTCATAAATTTGAAATATAAAATTATTTTTATTTTTCTTATTTATTTAATTATAAAATATTGATTTTCCCAAATAAATATTGAAAAAATGATAATTTTATAAATCAATAATTAGTAAATTATAGTTTAAAATATATAATATTAGTATTAGGTAACACAACAGTTCCCGATTCATTAGCCCTTCAACTTAAATTATAAGAGTATCCATGAACGAGAGTTTAAACAAAATGAAAAATCTATAAATTTATAAATATTTTTTCAATATTTTCATTCAATCAATAAATAATATTCTTTAAAGATTATAAAAAACTTATTTAAGTTAATAAAATTTTCAAATTTCATAAACTCATTAAGTAATAAAAATTATCTTTAAATAAAAAATAAATACCATAAAAATTAATTGATATACTTAGTAATTCAAAGTAATTCAATATTAAATATTAAAATTCTATTTTTCCTAAGTAATTCAATTATTAAATATTAAAATTCTATTTTTCCTAAGTAATTCAATTATTAAATATTAAAATTCTATTTTTTAATTTTGCTATTTACTTTTACGAGGAACAAAATTAATAATTATATAAGATTTGCTTAAAAATCTTCTTTTATAAAAATAATTCTACCATAATAAATTATCAGATAAATAAATATAGGTATCAAATTTAAAATTTTGCTTTTTCTTCCAGTTAAAAATAATATATTTACTTTTAAATAAATTTCAAAAAAGTTTAATGGTCAAACGAATCAAACAAAAGTAATAAAAAGATTCATTGAAAATAATTGTAATACAATTAATAATTATTATTTTTTTATTGTCATTAAACTTACATATATCGGTAGATAAATCCTTTTTTATAAAAATTAATTTTACTAATAATTAATTACTTGCATTATGACATCTTAAGATCTCGTACTCTTAAAAATCCAATGCATAAAAAATCGAAGAAATAAAAATATGTAAAAAAATATCCTTCATTTTTAAAATATTTTAAATATGAATTATAATTTAAAAAATGTTTTATTTTATAAATAAATTATATTAAAATTGAACAGTTGGAATGAACAATCAATCGGACCTTTATGTTGGGTTTGCCGCGTGAACGCGTCAGACTAAAATAAATAAATAAAAATGAAATAAAAACAAAGAAGAAAATTAATAAGTTTAAATAAAATAATTTTCTATAAATAGAACCTATTTAATCTAACCAGATATAAGTTTAAATGAATAAACTTTTCATTTTTCTATATTCTTCTGTACTATATTTCGCAATAAAAATCAGGAGTTATGGTTAAAAGTTCATTACATGAATTACAATTAAAATATTAAAATCCTAAAACTAATATACAATTATAACAATTGAAAAATCGCTTAGAAGAAGAAAATTAGATAATTATTTATGTATTATAATATTATTTTTATTTTTATAAAATAAAAATTTTTAATTTCATTTTATTTTACACTTGATGGTGCATAGGAAAGTATCAATTAACAAATTGAGATTAAAAATACATAAAAAAATCAAATTATTCAGTTTGACTAAATAGTTTATAATAATCTTTTAATTTTTTCTATTAATATTCTATGGATACGTAAAGAATTTCCAAAGATTATAGGGCTTAACGTTTTTTTGGTGCCTATAATTGTGAAATTTATGCATAACAGATGAATGAAAATTTGATTGTATATTTATTAAACATTCAAATGATTAACAGATACCAAAAAATCAGAGAATATTCCACAATTAAAGCAAAATAATTTAAGACAAAATGTAAAAAATTTGAAAATGAAATTAATTAAATATAAAATAATGAGAATTATTTTTTTCAAAAATTATTTCCCTCAATATTTTATTAAATAACTAATTTATATATTTTCTATTTGAGAGAAAGTTACTAATTCTATTTTTTATCTCTATTTTAACCATATCCATAAAAAAAACTTTTTAATAAATGTAACCCAAATGTAATAACATATTGGCACATCAAAAAGGAACTCCAGCCCCTGCCATTTTCATTGAAATAAAAAAATTGGAAGCATGCTCAGCAGCAAAAATAAAAAATTATTTTAGAATTATCTATGTATATTCTTGAAATTTAATGTGGTGATATAATTTAGTAAAAAATATTATTTTATATATGCTTAAAGTACCTTTGGCATTTTAAATAATAAAATGATAAAAAGCACTGAAAAATTAACATTTAAAAATTTTTTAAATTTACTAATTAATAAAATAGAAACAACAATGGTATTTTGATGGAAAAGAAAGTGGAACAGGGAGTGTTATTTCATAGTAATTTGAATAATAAATAATAATGTTTGATTTAATAGGAACAATGTTTTATTAGAATTTATAATAAAATGAATTAAATTAATATAAACATACAATGTTCTAGAGTTTCAATGGCTTCGAATTAAAATGAGACTATGATTTAATTTTAATTTGGTATTTTAATAAATATTACCTTCAATTAATTATTTATTAATTAATTATATAAATTAACTATCGGATAATAAATATTGGTAATATTCTTGCTAAAAATAATAGTATAATTAAAAACTGAAACAATTAAAAATAAACAACAGAACCAAAAATGTATAATAAAAAATATAGCTTGCTCACTGATCAGGAAAAGGGAAAGAGGGCTGTTCAGTTTTTTATGAAAAATAAATATTTGCATAATTTAAATAAATCATTAGATAATTTTTTAAAAAATTTAAAATGTCTTTATGTACTAAACAATCAATATGTGACGAAATCACACTTGAATGATGTTCATAAATTATAATCAATATCATAATATATGCCATAATAATCATGCATTTTCTTTAGGATAAGAATAGGTATGGATGTAATGAACATCTTGCATGAATGTAATGAACATCTTGCAATCAGAAATATTTTGTGAATAAATTAATTATTCGCAATTTTTGCAACAATTATTTAAGATTATATTGCAAATAAAAATTATATAAATTATTATATTATTTATATTTATTTTTAAATAAATATTGCCTTTAAATATAAATAAATCTTAAATCTTGTAATTCATTTCGAAGCGATTTGATAATGATTTATATTTTTATTATTTTATAATTAATGATTTGCATAGAAAAAATTATTTTATTAGAAATATACTATGAATTAGCTATAAAGCAAAAAATAATAAAATTCATGACTTAAATCCTAAAAAATTATAATGAAAAATAATAACCTTCTTATTAAATAATGGTTATCTGATATTTAAGAATATAATAAATTTATATATTCCAATTAAATATATTAATAAATTAAGAATTTACATGATTTTTAACGAAAATTATTTTTTCTTTTTTACACGAAATCGAATCCTTTGCTGAAACCTAACTCATCTCACCGTCGACGTCAAAGAGGAAGATGTACAAATGGATGAGGAGATGGGGACCAAGCAATGGAATCGGAAAAAGCTCAAGAAACGTACACCCAGGAAACAGTGTGGGATTTTTTAATTATTTTTGTAATATTCTTTAAAAAAATTTTATAAATTATTTTGTTTTTAATTTTTAAAAATAATAATTTTCGGCAATTTAAGCATTTAGCATTTAATTGGATGAATACGGTTTCCCAAGTTTCCGGATTACAGTATCTAGAATTTGAAGCCGAGATTATATATTTTGTCTCCACTGTTGGATGTAACAAAATATTTTTTCATAATAAAAAAACAATGAATTTAAATTTAATATTAATTAATTTGAAAAATTTGCTTTAAAAAGTAAATCCAACTATAGGAATTATCTTAATGCAAATATATTTCATTAAAATCTCATTGCTAAATTGCAATAATATTAAAAATTGTAATAATATTTAAAATAATCAAAAGAATTATATGGAATAAAAATTATATATTTATAACCAAAATTGAAAGAATAATAACTTAACTTTGATATAAAAACAATGTGAGAATGGAAATAATGTGGTTTGATATAATAATACCATATCCAATGCATAAAACATCATTTCGCAGTTCGTCGCAAGGTCCACACACCGACCGACTTGTGACAACCGAACAGCCCATAAATAAATAATGATAATTTTTTATAAAAATTGATAAACATTACTATATTATATAAATTTAAATTAATAAACTATAAAAATATATACAATCAATAAAATAGCAAAACTCTTAAATATTTTTATGTTATAAAATTAGAATTAAACCATTTACACGATGGATACAACCCGGAAATAGTTTATGTTTAATTACTTTCCCAAAAATGAATGAAACTATTATTTCATTTAAAATATTTTTAATTAAAATAAATCAAATTAATAAATGACCTTTTAAATTGTCATCGTGAAAAACCAGCTGATGTCAGGTTTTATTGTGCATAATAATAAATCCTTGTGAATTTAACTTATAAACAATTAAAACAATAGATAAATTATTTTTATTTTAGCATGACTAAATATTAAATAATAATATTATTTTACATTATAATAATTTATTTTACATATAATAGTAAATAAATAAATGATCTAGATTAAAAATATTATTTTTTATTGATATTTTATGATATTTTTATGATTACTGTCAAAAATTTTTTTATCTTAGTAAATATCTAGATTATTTTATTATTAATATGATCTAAAATATAATCAACTAAAAAATTTTTATAATCTAATTACCAAATCTATCTTTGGTAATCAATAAAAATCCAACAAATTTAATAAAAAATACATATTAACATCTATAATATACTAACTAATATGTAAATAAACAATAAATGATAATATTCCAATTATTTATTTGAAATAAGTTGACTATATATAATTAAAACAACGAAAATAAATTCTCTATCTATTTATTTTATATAACAATTTAATTAAATTTTTCAATTGTGATTTCTTAATGGCAAATCATTAAAGATATATTTTCATAACATATTTTTAAAAATAATTTTAATGTAAAATTTGATAAAGCTAAAATTAATAATAAAAAAATTAAATATAGAGAAAAGGAGAGAAGTTAATAGTTTGACCTTAAAAAAATACTATGGATAATTCAAAGAAATCAATAATTCAATTTCCAATTAAAAAATACTTTTTATTAAAAACTTATTTTTTTCTAATCTATAATAACACTTCGATGTTTAATAAATAGACAAGGTAAACAACCTCCTTAATTGTATATAAGAAATTGATGTAAAATTTTTGATGTGATATACGTATAAAATAAAAAAATTAAATATATTAAACTATTATTTTAATTTGATTCCAAAATTTTATTTTTGGCATCTTATCATAACTGTAAGAGTGAAAGCTCTTACAGTCATTCCAACTATTATTATTAGAGCTAACGATCCAGTAAATGCCAGCAAGGTGTCATCTCTCCCAGTTGGGGTTTCTCCGGCACTGTCGATTCCTGCCCCGGTCGCTCTACATTTGGACTCCCAGTTGTCCGCTTTTTCGGCTCCACAGATGATCAGTGCGACGGATTGGGCCAACATCCCAGAACATCTCAGAGGTCAGTTCAGCAAGATTGTAGAGTACGCAGATGGAGTTAAGGCCTCGTTGCAAGACACGATGATTTGAAAATAAAATTTTAAAAATATACGAAAATGAAATAAGACTAATATTTATTAATAATAAAATTCAAAGTATTTTTATGTTTTATGCTTTTATAAAAATGATATATTATAAAAATAATAATTCATAATTATTTATAACTAGAAGAACAGGTCATAAAGAATGATTATTGATTATTTATTAAATTTTATATAATGGCAAAGCATTGATTTTATTAAAAATTTATTTGAATTATGTCCAATTATTTTTTAAAGGACTAACTAAAAAAATTATTCTAAAAGCATTTATAGAATTATTTAATGAAAATAAATATTTATAAAGTCGAACAATAATACATTTTAAACAAATTTCGAAATTAAAAAATGTAATTTTTAAATATTTATATCTATTAAACTTTTTATTTTTAATAAAAAATAAATAAAAAGAAAAAGTGATTATTTATACAAAACATATCTTACATAACAGTGAAGAGAATAAAACTTACACACAATTAGCATTAAAAAATAAATAGCAATAATAATAACAATAATCAATTTCTAAAGAGAAAATACTTACGCTCAATTTGCTCATACTGATGTATACTTTAAAATATTTTATTATATTTAATTAACATACCAGGGTGTCCCGAAAGTTCGTGCGGTTTTTAGCATTCTTTCAAATATATCTCTAATTCATTTAACAATCTTTTTTAATTTGGCGTCAAATGAATACTTGAAGTCTGTAAAGTCTAATAAAATTTTTAGAATTTTTTACCTTCAGTATTTCTTGTCGAAAAATGGTCTGTAATTAGGTCGACTCGATGTATGAAAAAATTTTAAAAATTTTTATGAAAATATTTTTAACTGTTTGGCAAAGGGAAATCGATATGGATATAGACAATCGAGTGTGGAGAATACGATCCAGTGGCTTAAAAATGGATAAACCCTGATTTTCAGGGAGTTCCGACCCGAAGTTCGAATTTTGAGCCCTACGTCAAAACTCGTATTTTTACCATTAAAACCTAGACATGTAATATGTCATTTTACTCAGCTTGACGAGCCTAGTTGAATGGTATATAAATATACATTTATTGTTGCATTTCTCGAAAAATCAAATTTTCGGGTCCGATGGTCGAAAAATCGAATTTCGTTCAAAATGAAATCTGAAATTTTTATGCACCAACTAACTAAACTCGTCAAGCTGAGTAAAATGACATATTACATATCTGGGTTTTAATGGTAAAAACCAGAGTTTTGACGTAGGGCTCAAAATTCGAACTTCGGGTCGGAACTCCCTGAAAATCAGGGTTTATCCATTTTTAAGCAACTGGATCGTATTCTACATACTCGATTATCCATGCTCTATTGATTTTCCTTTGTCTTGTTCAAAATATTTTTAAATTTTTTAAACTTTTCCTTACATCGAGTCGACCTATTTACAAACCATTTTTCGACACGAAATCCTGAAGGTAAAAAATTCCAAAAATTTTCATTATTATCTAGAGACTCCAAGTTTCCATTTGACACGAAATTGATAAAGTGTTAACAATTGAAAAACTGATATATTTAAATAAATGCCAAAAACGGCACGAACTTTCGGGACACCCTGGTATATGGAAAAAATTTTCAAAATTTCAATGGGATCATATATCGTAGTCTTTTCATCAAGGTAAGCATATCTCATCTTATTGTTAGTAAAATTCTAGTGGTGTATTTTCGTCCGGGACCTCATTTTTAGGGGTGTATTTTGGTCCGAAATAAAATTTCCTAATTTGTTTCCGAAATAGAATTTCCTAATTTGAAAGTACACATTTTGAAATTTATACATAACATTTTTCAAAAATTGGTTGAGCTTAATTATCTTTTGGCATCAAACTTTGTTTCTTATGGTTAGGGCTGTTATGTCCTAGGGCAATCTAAACCATTATGGAATTCTAATTATATTTTCTTAATTATAGATTTTAGCATTGATCATTTTTTTGGCAATGGGCCAATTTGTTTATTTGAATTGGCTGATTTTGTAGCTAAAATTAGGGATATCTATTAACTCCAAACTCCTTTCACTTTGAGTTCTGTTTAAGTGAGTTATAAACCCTGGGGACAATTTGAATCAAGACCAAGTTGATTCCGATTCACATTTTTTGTTGATTCTCCC
>LDKF01001210.1:787-25432 GCA_001026735.1 Rotylenchulus reniformis
TTGACTAATTACAAAATAATAATTCAGAAAAATAATTCGAACAAAATATTCTTTTCTATTTAATAATAACATGTTTTTAAGCTCTTATATAAAAACTGCGAAAATTGGACCTTTTATGGCAGGTTCAAAAAATTGTAAATCTTAGTATAAGTATGTTGCATGGGTCAAAAATTTACATGGGTCAAAAATAATAATTTAAATAATTTATTATAATTTTTCTGCTCATAATCCATTGTTTGCTAGGCGCAATTAGGAATTTTCTAAATGTTTTCTAGGGGTTTTCAAAATTTTGATCATTTTTGTTTTCCTTATCTAATATCTAGTCCTGGCATGACATCTCAAAAATTATCTGGTTGATTGAATTGGTGGATCAAGCAAAACAAGCTATAAGCCATATAGGTATTAAAAGTTATATTACAACTTAAAAATTATAGCAAAGCCAATTTGACCCCCATTTATTGAATAATTGGGGTCAAATGGGCTTTTGTATATAATGATCTTGCAAAAATATTATCGATAAATATATGTCTTTTTTCGGCGATTCTTCACCTAATTTAAAATTTTGCAAAACTCAATATTATACGGTAACTGAGTCTTAAAAAAGCCGGGAAACAGTAATTGGGTGTTTAAAACGGGGAAATCGAAAATCTGTGCCACCGCTTTTAACATGTCATGAACAACCCTAATCAGAATCTTAAAAATCACCTCGTGATGCCCCATATTGATGCTAAGCGGAGTATCCTCGGGTATTGGCTCAATGAGTTGACAGTTTGCATCTTCACATTTTTTGCCTCCTTTAATCGGTGTGTTATCATCATCGGGCGCTCCAAGATTCCACATCTGCATCTTCTCTTCCATATTCATCAGGCAATCCTCCTCATCCAATTCACGCTAAAATACAAATTGTAAAAATATCTTTGGGGAAATTTTTTTATCTTGCCATATCATGTCCAAGTATTAGATTGTGTTCGTCAATATTGCGCTGACACTCTTCCAATTTTTGTTGCTTCTGTTCCTCCGTCAATTCCGTACTCCTTGGCCAATCATTAGTTGGTTGAATGGTTGCTTAATTGAATTCATTTTAATTTTGTTAGAAATTGTCCATCTGTAGGGTTGCAAAAAACTCGGTTTATTATTGATATTCCTTTTTTATTTCGGTCTTTTATTATTTGATGAAAAAATAACTATACGTAAAGTTAGCCTCATATTTTAAGAATCGAAATTATCCTTTGTCAAAATTAACCTCTCGAAACAAAAATTAGTTAAAATAATTTTTTTTCGGTAGTTTGATGAAATGAAAATCAACTCCAATTCATTCATTAATGGAGAGCTAATTTGGAACTCATACCGTGACTAGTATCTGTATTGACAGTAGTCGTTGCCTCTGATGTCTAAAAATAATTCATTATCTAAGAAATTTGCGAATCTAATTAAAAAGATAACCGATTATCAAGGTGTTAAAAATGCCAATGTTATGAAAGGGCGTGCCGACTTTTGCAGATTCGACTTTTGCAGACCCGACTTTTGCAGACGACTTTTGCAGACCCGACTTTTGCAGACCCGACTTTTGCAGACGACATTTGCAGACGACACTTGCAGAACGGACTTTTGCAGACGATTTTTGCCCTACTTTACAAAATCCATACAGAATCAGTTGATCCTTAATGTCACTAAAATTGGTGACCAACGGATGGATGGCAATGTCATTACTCATTATTCGATATTTTTTGCACGATCATGAATTCTTATTCCATTTATAGGGTCCAATTCAAATTTTCTCTTCTTTTTTTAGATAGATCAGTCTGTAATTTTTTATATACTACACACATATTTATTGTCCGGTTAGCCCTTTCGAAAAGGCACAAAAAATTATCAAAAAATTGTTAATTTTTCTTCTTTCGGTTGCCTATTTTATATGCGATTTATCTCTAAATTTTTGGTCTGCAAATGTCGGGTCTGCAATAGTCGTCTGCAAGTGTCGTCTGCAAAAGTCGGGTCTGCAAAAGTCTGGTCTGCAAAAGTCGGGTCTGCAAAAGTCGAATCTGCAAAAGTCGTACCACGTATGAAAGAGCCTATCTTTTAAAATTTTTAAATAATTTACTTTTAAAACTATAATTTTTTCGTTAATATATTTTTAATTTTAAAAATTTTACTGGTAAATTTGAAGATTTAAATATGCTTTTATTTGCTTTTTTATTTTTTTAGTAATTTTATTAAAAAGCTGTATTATTTTTGATTGCAGTTTTCGAGCTTTCTTCAAAACTTGCCTTTTTAAACTTTTGGTATAGTTTGATTAAAACTATAGACTGGCTTAGATCTTAATCCAGGTCTAGATTTTTTTCTTGACCCAGAATACAAATCCAAGCATTTTTTTGTTAACCTGGATTCTTAATTTTTTATTTATTTAGTTAGAGATTTTTTTAGTTTAGTCTCTAATTTATTGAAATCTGTTTATTTTTTTAACAGCCTTGACAAAGTAACACTTCTGCTGGCCAGTCGAAATCCTTACCAATATCCCTGATGAACACTGCCAAAAAGAGGTATTTTTGTTGATTTTTGATGTCTTTGGTGCAATCATGTCCAGTCCCAGGTACCAAATTCCCCCAAAATCATCCATATATGGCACTTTCCCTTTTTGCAAAGTCTGATTGAACATTTCGCCCAACTTGTTCAACGCTTCACAAGTGGAAACATCTGCTGATTGAGGTTTGGATATTTATTTTAAAAAATTATTTTCGCGCCATTAATGCTGAGATAAGCGCTTAGGGAATTTTAAATAAATCCAGTGCTGCTATTCGGTTTTTTCTTAGACTCCAACGCTGAGCCCCGACTCCGAAAATTTTTGCTCCGACTTCGGGCTCCGGTTTTCAAAAATTTTTGTAACGACTCCGTCTCCAAAGTGATTCCGGCCCAGAAAAATTTGTGGAAAATTTTTTCTATATATATATATAAGTGGCTTTTCGCTGCCAGGCAATCTAGCTAGAATGACATTTGTTGTTTTCAGACGCAGAAATATATGGATTTTCCAACTCTTTACTAGCCTTACTTATATACCTTCGCATCCCCTCAATGTTGACAAAAGCGAATGAGCTTCTCTCAATTGGATTCCAAATGGAAAGGCTGGAATGATGGAAAGGCTGGAAAATTCCGAAAAAATAGGATTTTTTTTCTCAAAAAATACTTGAAGCCAAAAGATGTTTCAATCACGAGTTCTCCATCTTGATAAGTGAACAAAAGTCCGCTCTGATGAGGACCATCGCTCGAATTTTTGCATGGGCCAAACTTTTCTAATCCCATCAATTGGAATCGTCGGCTGACTTTGGCACCTTCTTGGTTATTAAGTAGCCAGCTCTTGTAGCAAATGAGTAGCCTATCAATTTTTTTCAAATTCTAAGCGATTTTACATAGTAACGTAAGCTCTTCAAATAGAACTTCAAAAAACTTGAAATTTTTAAGAAACATGATTTTTTGAATAATAAAAAATTAACAAATTTTCAAGCAATGTTGAAAAAATAAAAAGGCCAAAAATCAGAAAAAAATCATTTTATTATCGAATCAAACTTTATTTTGCAAGAATATATGTATACTGAACTATGAATGATTTTCAAACTAGCAACGAAACTTACCCTTGACCAGGGCCACACTTCTGGATGAGCTCACTAATATTCAGGAAGATGTCTTGCGCTTTGGGGTCAATGTCCAATTTACTTAAAACAAAAGGAGGTTTACTGTATAGGTTACTATTTCTTGCATTAATGTTAACTTTTGCGGAAAATACTGTAATTACTCTAATTTAAGCCCTCCTTCTAATGAAGCTCCCTTCCATATTAAGCCCCCTCAGAAGCTTAATATGGAGATAGAAAAGTATAAGCTCCCCTTAAAACTTGAGGCTCCGCACTCTTCTTCTTTATACATATCATCTACAGAAATTCTTAGTGCTTTTTGCAAAAATAAAATAAAATCTAACGAAAAATTTATCCAAATTAATATTAGTTTCAGAACTAAGGATGCAAAAAACCTGAATATCCATCTTCAAGCTTTTCTTTTAAAATTAATTAAAAATGTTCATTCATTTAATTATTACATTTTATGATTCATTGCTTAGGAAATATTGTTTTTAAGGAATTAAAAAATCGTTTTCCTTATTTTTTCAGACATTCTACCTCTAAAGAGAGATCAAAATTATTAAAGGCAAAAATATACAGAATTTTAAGCTCTATCTTTTAAATTTTTAAATTGGTTGAGTCTCTGGAAGGTTGAAAATAAAACCACCGAAGGTCTTAATAAGAAAAATATGGTATTCAAAAGACTTACTGTTGTTCATAGGTACCAATAGAGGGACTTGGATTGGAGCAAATGATTAGGATGGAGGGAAGGATAAGTAGAAGGTATTTGATCGGGGACATTTCCCTGATAACAAATCTGGAAAAAGTTTAAGATCGGCATTATCAAAATTCTCGAAAACTTTTTTCTCGAAAAACTCAAAAAAAATCAAGGGAATATTAAAAAATACATAAAAGGCCAATACTAAGGGAATGTGAAATGAATGTGGATGTGAGAAAGAGTGAATGTGAATTGAGATAAAAAATAGAGAAATGGGGAAATTAAAAAGTAATCCATCTCTTTAGGAAAGATTAGGGCCAGAGAAAAAGTGGGACGTCACCCTGTATCTTCAACGACTAAATAATCAAATATATATGAATCATCTAAGCAAAATACAACCATTTTTACATAAATTTTGCGGACTATTAATCAATAAATCTGGATTGAAAATGGCTAATAAAAAATCGGCTTTTTGAAACAGAAAATAATGGATACAAAGTTGACCAAAGGTAGAGATACGAGACTACTAATGGGAGACGGATTATCAAAATAATATTAGTTAGTAATCATAAACAAAATATTCGTATCGTAACGTATACTATCGTAACTAACTCTATTAGGACACCATTGGGTATTTTTTCGTCATCTGGAGGGAGGGAGTCTATTAGAGGTTTCCATTAGAGTTTCTCGGAGGAGTGGGGCTATTAGAGGGGTGAATTCATAACGGGAGGTGGAGATTTAATAGAGGTAATATGATATGTAATTGTACAAAGTTATATGCTGAATCATCTAGGAAAAAGTGCCAAAAGGCAGTCACCCTTAATTACCATCAATAAACCCTGTTTGCATTAAAAAAGATCTCCTTTAAAATTTTTGTTAAGCCTAAAATTTATTGGCCCACTGAAAATTGGGCCCAATGTACTGGTGCCATAATGAATCATAATAAAGCAATATAATTGCTTGATTCGTAATCAGCACTCTTAATTACCATTGAATTAACCCTATTTGCAATGAAAAAGATTTCCTTGAAAAATTTTTAGGCCTTTTTTTTAAGAATTTTTAAAATTTTTTTAATTATTTTTTCTCTTATCATTCACAAGTCAGACTTTTTTTGAATACAATGTAGAAAAGAATGGTTTATCGCAAAAATATGAGGTTCATAAAAATTGATTTTTTGAAAACAATTAATTTTTAATATGGTCAATGATACTGATCGGGCCTCGCATCACGCTCATCCACCCCAACCGTTACCCCAGCCGCCTTGGTTTCCGCCCCAACCGCCCTGGTTTCCTCCACCATAGCTGCCACCTCCTGGAGCGCCGTAGCCTTTAAAATAAAAATTATTGAGATTATTTTTATCTGAATATTCTATGAAAACTAATCCCTCTTGGTTAATTAGAATTTGCACCTTTCCGTTTTCGTAAAAGAGGTTATTTTTGTAAAACTGTAAAGGCCAAAAATTGTTCTAATGGGTTGGGATTTGGAAAACTGGCTATTAAATCGAGGAGACTATAGGGGACAGAAATTTATGCAGAAATTTCTCTGTAAAATGGCATTTTGGGGAATAAAAGGGTTCTTAAGAGGGCGATAAATTCTGCGAAATTTTACATGGATTCACAAGCTGTGCCAAAGGTAAAGTGATTACCAAATTTAAGGTTTTTATTATGGTCTTTGATGAAGGCCATAAAAAGAAAAAATACAATATTAAAATGGTACCTGCCCAGGTGAGATGGATCCGGTTTCGTGGAATCTGGAAATTTGGCAAAAATTATGTGAACATTTGCCAATTGCTAACCGATTCAAAATTTTTGACACAGCTCCATGGGACACCTTGAGCTCCCGACTGATCTTGCAAGGTCTATTAAAAGGGAATATTAAGATTTTTATATTCAATTCTGGATTTGGATTTCCGGGTACTGACCCTACTACCCTGGATAATTAAGAAATTAACTGATGCCATGAAATACCCTTACCCTGGTATGGTTGAAGTGAATAGGGCCTGGAATTTTAGACTCATTATTTTGAATAGCTGATTTATTGGCTTAGATGAAGCACCCTAAAAAGTTTAATAAAACCTTTAAACATCTTTTGAATCTTTGACTATAATCTCTTTTCAAATAATGCTATAAAAATGAAAAATACCATTCTGGAATGGGGTTCTTTAGAAGCTGTTTGTTAAAAACATAAAAAAATTGTCTTACAACTAAACTCCTAATTCTGGCTAGTCCAACAGTCTGAATTTTGGAGTAACAAATTTATGTGATTTCAGTCAATTTGAAATCCCAATTTTTGTGGATTAGAGTACTCCTTATTTATTTGATGAAAATTACTACGGTAACTGACTTTATGCCCCGACGTGCCATTTCCACAATTTGGATGCATTTTTCGTGCGGCAACGGGCGTCCGTTGATGAACACGCCGCCGAGTTGGTTCACGCGTCCCTAAAAATGCGAAATTTGGAGAATTAATCCAATTTTTCCCAAATTTTCCTTACTTGGCCTAAGAGATTTTCAAAAGTGATCCGCGGCGAATTTGGTGATGGTCCATTGGGTGGAATTCCGGGCATTCCGAAACTGCCGGGGTTGCAGGAAGTGTCCATTTGCAGTTCTGCCGATGGGTCCATTTTTGACTTAAAGGGTGAAAAATGCGTTTTTGTGTTTCTTTGAAATTGGAAAGCTTTGAAATAATTTATTATAAATTTGGTCAATTGATATTTTCATTTTACGATCAGTTTGAATAGCTATGGCCGTATATTGTAAATTATATTTGATTTTTTTCTCTTTTGCTTAAACAGTTGAAACGCCAAATTCAGGCTACGAAAATGATAAGGATCGATCCAGTTTTGTTTGTTTTTAGATTTAAAAATCGTCTTTTTGGTGGGGATTAAAGTACCTATATTTTTACTTTGGGTATTTTAAATAAAGTTGGTGGAAAAATTTTGGAAAAATGAATAAGAAATAGACATATTGCAATTTTCACAGAATTGAACTTCTAATTTGTGGTGCAAAAAAATTTCCTACGTAGGATATGGAATATGGACAAATATAATGGGATTTTATCGCGCCAAAACTGGGTGTAGGTAGAAATAGAAAAGTGCACCATTATTATCTAATGAGTTTATGGAATCGGAGGACCCGCCCATCGACGACAACGAATTGTGGCAGGGGAGGGAGGAGTGACACTTCGGTAGGGGCGGACAGAACAAAGAGTACGGAGATGGGAAGCAGGGCTGGGCGAAATTTCGAGTTTCGTGTTTCGAGTACTCGAAATTTCGAGCTTTTTTTGTTTCGAATTTCGAGTTTCGTGTTTCGAGATTTTGCTCGAAATTTCGAGCAAAATGCACCCCTAAGAATGGGGGTCTTGGCTGGCGACAAGCACCCCTAAGAATCGGGTATTCATTAAAAATATTTTTTATCAACACGATTGTCTTGCATATTTTTTTCTAGCCGTCCGTCACTTACACTATTTCGCTTTTTCCACTATGTTTAGCATGGAAGTAGAATACACTTAATAGGTGACAACACAAAGAAAAATTTTATCCCAGACAATACACCTCCAAAAGAATTCTCGTACCCAAAAAATTTGTATATAGGCCTTGAAGAATTTCCACAAGCCTGAAATTTTCAAAAAATAATAGGTGTCCTTTTTTAAATTTCGCATGCTTCAGTGTTCGAAAAATCCAAAAAAAATGAAAAGGGTCCACCTGTTAAAATTTTTTTTAAATATTTCGAAAAAAATTTTCCAACTAAAACAAAAATTTAGTCAATTTCCTTAAGAGAATTTGTTAAAAGTTCAAAAAATTATCGCCGGCGTCCTCTATCGGGGCTTCCGGGGACCTCCTTCCCTCATTCGCCCCTGAATTTTTTTTCCGGCTATTTTTTCTTAACTGGTACATATAGGACACAAGATTTGAAAATTACAGAACGGGATCCTATATATTATAGGATTTATACTGTGCACTGTGCATGCCTTATATCGCTCTTATTTTTTTACAGGACATGTCCAGTTTTTTTTGTAAAGAGCCAACAAATTTTTTTTTGAAAATTTTTCAAAAATTTCGAGTTTCGTGTTTCGAGTTTCGCGAAATTTCGAGCTTTTTTCGTTTCGAATTTCGAGTTTCGTGTTTCGAGTTACACCAGAGTTTCGTTCGAGTTTCGTGTTTCGAGTAGCACTCGAGTTTCGCCCAGCCCTGATGGGAAGGGGGGGGGGGCGGAACTTTTCCGCAATGAGTCCGTAATGATCTTGCATGATTAAGATTTTTGATCAGACGGACACACTAGATTTTTAGACCTGTATTACTATCAGAGAAGGGTCGTTTTAGAGAACGGAATACATAAAATCTGGCTCTTGAAAGAAGGGAATACAAAGAGAAGAGAGGGGAATTTAGAGAAGGGAATACAAAAAATTTGGCTCTGAGGGTAAGAGTCTTTTGCCAAAATCTTTTTTTTTGAGAATTTCGGGAAAAATGGGCGAAATGACAAATAATCGGTATAATTTTCTACATCTTTTCAATTTTGGCCTAGAAAAATTTAAAAAGTTCCGATATCGAATAAATAAATGTGGTGCCTTTTAACAAAATCCGATATCGAATAAATAAATGTGGTGCTTTTTAACTCAATTTAGACTATTTTTTCAATTCAAAATTTCTTTAAATTGGATTCTAGCTACCATCATAGCTGAATTATGTCAATTGTCGTTTAATTTGTACCTTTAAAAAAGATCTTTTGAATTTTGAGGGACCAAAACAATCAAAATTGTTTACCAATTCCTCTGATCAGAATTTTCATTTATTTATCAAGGTGATAAAATGCTCGGAAGCTGTTGTTTTGGGGAAAATTTAAAAATCAAAGGTTGATTTATTGCATAATATAATCAATAAAAATCCGATCAGATGATAAAAAAGCGAACAGTGAGAACCCTTTAGAATAGATGATCATCATCAGCTAGTGAATGGGATAGTTGAAGCGCAGGCTCGAATGAAACGTAGAGAAATGGCATCAAAGTTAGCCCTGAATATCCGCTCCGCTAAAAATATGCAAGTCATCCTACTTGGCCAGGCAAGAAGGTAGTTATGGCCAGATCTTGGACTGGATGTTTATTGTTTAACTTAACTATAACTTTTTTTTAAATTTTAATCGATTAAATAATTTTTTTGCATTTTTGTAGCAGAAAGCAGACATTTAGCTCTTTATTTTGATACCAATCTCCCTTCTCTATGTTTCGTTTTCGAGTTACGATAATATATACCCCACCGTAAGCAAACATGTTGACCAGTAGCAAATGTCAGAGATATTTAAAAATTTCTTTGTTTTCTGAACAAAGTACAATTTCTTCCACAGAATGCAAAAATGTTCAAATTGGGCACTTTTTTGAATTTTTGGGTATCATGACCTGCTGCTGTCCGTCCGTCCGATCAGGGCAAGTGTTAATCCTCAGATGGGCAAAATTGACCCCCTTCCCCCGCATCCGATCAAATTCGTCACTTTACGAAAATCTTCTTACTTCCCACTACTTCATAATTAATTTTCGGGCCACTTCCGGAACGTACGTTTTGGCGTTGATGGAGAGAAATGAATCGGGGGAAGAAGTGAAGGGATTAATTTGGATTTTGAGCAGTGATGGCGAGGCGGTGGGGGAGAGATGGAATATTGTGTAGAATGGCGAACATGCGGATCTCAAAGTTCAGGGTTTGTATGTCCGAATTCTTCGGTAAGCATTTAAACTTATAATGAGAGAATTCTGACCAGAAGTGACCATAATATCTCGGATTTACGGAAATTTGATTTTTGGAAAAAGCGGTAGTTGGTGGTTCCCCGATTAGATCCCCGATTTTCCGAAGATGGGTTCGCCTTTGGTTCCGCAAAAGATTTTAGGAAGGAAAAGAAATGGTGAGCTAAACTCGAAACCAATTTTAGAAAAAAATAATAATCAAAGTCAAAATTTAAGGATGAGTCTGATTAAAACTTAAATGATGAAACGCCTAAAAGGTGGCCAAGTAAATCATAATTTATTTTCGCATTTTGGCTTTTAGGTTTTTCTCATTTCATTATTGCATCATTTTTTTATCGATTCAGTATATGTATGACTTTTCAATTGTTTTTGACCGGTATATTACCGTAATGAGTGATCAGTCATATGCTCATGTACCAACGGTGCTATTATGTTAAAAAGTGCCATTATGGCAGTCGGAGCCAAAATTTCTGATTTTCTAAAAACTAGCGCCATATGGCAAAATTTTAGCTATCTAGCTTAGGACTTTTAGGACTTAAAACTTTTTTAAAGCATTCTAAATCAAAAGTGTAAAAAATATTGTAAATTTTTAAACAGTTAGTATATAAGTAAAGTACCAACCGAACCCAATCGAGGATGAATAATTAAAAACAAATGTGAAACATTGGAAAAAGGTGATCAATTTTTATATTAAAATATTTATTTTAAGCAATAAGAGGAAATTAAAATTTTTTCAATTTTGGATAAAAATTGGTTGGGACAGAGGAATTGAACCGGATATGGATACTCCTTTGAGGAGGACAATTGTAGCCAGCAACCACTGCAACAACGCCCAACCAACCGACGCGGGAACTACAATTTATTTCATATTCCTCACATGCTGACCCTCCTTAATGGCATTCCTATTCCTATTGTGACCTTAGAAAAAATAAGCCAAGCTTTTTTAATGAATTAGTTCGGAAATTGGATTTTTATCATAAACGAATTGAACGAATTATCATAAAATCACATATTAAACCTATTACCAAAGATTAACCGATTCCAAGTTCTTCATATTCAGAATTTAAGTAACTTGAGATTATTTGTATATTTGAATTAATTCATTTGCAAATTCTCTCATCGAAAGAAGTTCCGTATTTTAATACATTATTCATAAATGTATCAGTGATAAAAATAAATTAAATCAACCTAGTTATTTATTTTTTGATTATTCTGCGGTCGTTGGAATGTGGCCAGTTGCACGTTTCGGAGGTCGGATTTCCAACATTAAAACGAAAAGCATTGTTTTACCTCGTTTTGTCCATTCACTTTGGAACAGAGAAGATTTCCTTCAAAATTTTTTGTTAAGCCTAAAATTTATTGGCCCACTGAAAAATGGATACAATGTATTGTTGCCATAATGGACCATGAAGGGGGAGTTTCATTGACTGATTCGTCCACCCTTAATTACCACAGAATCAACCCTATTTGCATTCTGAAAAGCCTCCTTTAAAAATTTTGTTAAGCCTAAAATTTATTTTGCATTCTGAAAAGCCTCCTTTAAAAATTTCGTTAAGCCTAAAATTTATTGGCAATATCAACACCCTTATATTATCTGGTATTTTCTTGAAAAATAGGATATTTACGAAAATTTGGAACTTTTTGTTAGAATTTCGAAAAACTAAAAATACCAGAAGATAGGGCATAAAATTCTGCACAATTTCGGAACCAAAAATTTCTGCTCCGGAATCCGGAACTCAATCTACTTCTGGCGGAACTCGGAAACCGGAATCCGGGCCTGAAAAAACCTCGGAATTTCCGGAATCCGAAACACGGAATCTGGAATTTTTCAATCAAGGGTCGCAAGTTTTTTTTGAAAAAACGCATCCGAGATCCTAAAAGAAGCATTTCACTTGGGCAATTGCTCGAAAAAAGCATAATTTTTCATAAAACGTAAATCTTTTATGATTAATGTAAATAAGAAATTTTAAGGAAAAATGATGCAAAATATGAATGAATTCTCGTGCAACAAACAAAAGATGTCTATTCGCGGACCTTATTTTCTGCCTTTTTGAGAAATTTATTTTAATGGGAGAAGGCCGCCAGAGAAAATTTTGAAAATTTTCGGCCAT
This sequence comes from Rotylenchulus reniformis, assembly GCA_001026735.1. Classification (NCBI taxonomy): domain Eukaryota; kingdom Metazoa; phylum Nematoda; class Chromadorea; order Rhabditida; family Hoplolaimidae; genus Rotylenchulus; species Rotylenchulus reniformis. The sequence goes on from LDKF01001210.1 coordinate 12,952, forward strand.
TTTCTTAAGAAAATTGATATTTTTTTTGGTTACGACGCCAGAGAAAATTTTAATATTTAGACTTTTTTCTGAAAAAATTGGTCAACTTTAAGATAATTTTTGGACGAAATTCACTGTATGGGAATCACTATCGGGGAGGGTCAGAGAAAATTTTATAAATTAATGCTTTTTTCTTAAGAAATTTGATCATTTTTATGGAATTTTAAGTAAATTTTGAGAAAATTCTTTCAGACCCCAAAATAAAGCAAATGCTTTAAAAAAGTACTTTTTAATTTTCCAGGCATGGGAGCCAAATGCTTTAAAAAAGCCGACCCCTGATATAATATATAAAAATATCAAAGAGAAAAAAATCGGAAAAAATGAACAAATTCTTTAAGAAAAAAGACTGAATTTTCCAAATTTTCTTAGGCGTCCCTTATCATGGCCGCCGGCATCTCCCCATACCACGGAATTCCTTCATATAAAAAAGAAAAAATTAACCAATTTTCGTAAGCCAAGAGTCCAAAATTTTTCTTCAGCGGCTCCAGTGGGCCAGCGAAAAATTTTTCGAAAAAAACAATTTCCCAAATGTGGTTATTTTTGGGAATTAACCCTCCAATAATCAAACGGTTCAGCTTTCATACTCATTTTATCGTCGCACAAATAATCATTTACTTCTAGTTCTGCCTTTTTTCGAGCTTAAAACGTATTCGGAATTCTTAAATTTCAGCCGGAAAATTTAAAAATATTTTCAAAATGCCATTCTTAGGGGTGCTTAAAATTCCGGATTTTTTCCGGATTTTTAGCCCAAATCCGGTACGTACTCGGAAACCGGAATTCGGAACCGAAAAAACGCCGGAATTTCCGGAATCCGGAATTCCGTCCAGCCCTGCTAACGACCCAAAAACAACGGGGACTCTAACGAGCAAAATCACACTAATTCAAATGCAAAGGCACTCGAAAAAACCAATTACAAATTGTATTGTACACATTAAACAATTTATAAAATTAACTTTTTAATAAATATAGTTCATAAATGATGTAACAAAAAATTTTCTTTTTTATAACTTGATTGGTGTTGAACGCTCAAAAAATAAGTGACTTTTATAAATTTTGGAACTCACATAGAGGATCTTAGCATTACATAAGTTTGCAACTCTATTCTGTGCAAAATTATTTGAAATTTAGCGCGAATTTTTGGCATTCTGTGAATCTTGGCCCATTATCAGGTTCAGTGCAAAAGTCCCTCTCGCAGAATATCCCCAAACTGGCAAAAAAACATGCCCATGCTCTAAAACTTTTGGTTAGATCAGCTAGCAAAAAGAAAAAGGTAAGATTATGAAAAATTTTATTCGAAAAATTTTCGATAATATCGAAAAAAGGGATTTTCGCGAAATTTCGAGTTTTTGGCCTAATTTCGAAAAATTAAAAATATCAGAAGACAGGGCATAAAATTCTGCACAATAGCTTTTTATACTTTTGATCTACTGGTCTAACAAAAAGGTTTTTGGGCATGGGGATGTTTTTTGTCAGTGGGGTATATTCTGCGAGGGGATCTTTTGTACCAACGCCCAATTCTAGGTATCCGCCACAAGATCACAATTGGTATCATGTCTAACTGTAATAGTCCGACCAAAATAATTGTCCTAAAATGTCACATCAAATTTAAAATTGGCCCAAAAACTATCTCGCCAGTCGTATGTCCTCCCCCCTCCACCTGAGAGTATAACTATTTTAAAATTATTACTAGGCTAAAAACCACAAAAAAACAGCTTGCAGAATTTGAAAATGCATGTATGACTTTCTTGGTTTTTCGAATTCCCATGAAAATAAAGAAATCTTTCGAATTTTCAGAAAATCGCCTTTTTCGGAAGCTTCAGAGTTTTTAGGAAATTCGAAAAACCAAAAAGATCAAATTTATTTTTTAGGCTGCATATATTTGTTTTGGACTCCCATCTAAAAATTGAAAATTCTATGGAGTTTAAGCGACCCAAATTTTTGAGTAGGGCTCTTAATGCGAATTAAATGAATTATTTTTCCTTGTAGATTTGCATAGGGAATATTCGAGATCCCTCTATCTTAGGTTTCTAAGTTGATCTAGACTTAAGATTCGAAAATCCAAACATTTTAGCAATTTATTTTTGTTTGAAGTTAATTTATTTTTAATCGAGATTTTTCGAGGTTCAAGTCTGTCCAGATCGAAAATAAGCTCATATAAGTGATCAACGGCCAGAAAACTCATCTACACATACATTCTTGTGTTAATTTAGCTTGAGTGCCGGCACTCAAAAAAAATTTGGGTGGCACAAACTCCAAAGGATTCCTAAATTTTGAAAACCACTAAGAAACAATAAAGGTTTGTAAAAGAACCAAATTTATGATTCGATGTAATATTTTGAAGAGGCTAATTCTAAAATGTTCATTTCAATTCCTTATCCTATCTTAATTTAAATGTCGAGCGATTTACACATTTTTAAAATTTAGACCATCCTTTTCTGGTGGCACCCCCTGCTGCTGAGTAGAGTACATATTTGGATTTCTCGGGATTCCGTCGTATTCTGTTGCTGTCCTTCTGCTGTTCCATTGTCAAGGTTTGTTACTCTTTGTATGGCCAAAAATCGTTGTGTATCTTGCCAGTGTTAGGCAAAATCCAAGTTTCATTTGGTCGATTTTCGAGAAAATCAGAAAATGCATCAAGAAATAAGAATGGTGGTTTTGCTAGCGAAATGCATCCTTATCATATTCAAGCCTTTTTATAAATGAGTTAAAAATGTTAGAGTCCCAAAAGAGTTATTTAAAACCTAGAAATAAATCATTTTCTTTAGATTATGATTTCCTTAAGAAAAATTACCCATTTTTACACTTTTTTCTGAAGATAGTAAAAAATCGAAAATATAGCAAAATATGCAACTTGAAAATATAGCAAAAGATATGGCTAATTTTTAAAAATATGGCATTGGCCTTATTTTTCGGACAATTGGCCGTTAATTGTTTATTGGCTCTTAAGTTATTTCTACCGTTTACTAATTGCTAAAAATCAGATTCAGAAAAAAAAATTAAAATTAACCCAACTATCCAAATAGCTCTCGAATTGAAAAATCAATGTCTAGCAAGTGTGCAATCTGAGTTGAGGAAAGTGGCTGAAATCCAAACACGCTATTGATCCAGTTTGAATAGTGCGAAACCGAGGTTTGCTGCTTTTTATCAGATCATATGCTAATATGAATCGAAATATTGAAAAAAGAGGCCATCTTGAATCAGGATGGCCTCTTCAGATCATTAAAAACCACTTATTAGTAGGGATTTATAGGTTGTAAGTTATTTTCATTTTTTGGGCCAAATTTCCACTCAAAAATGCAATAAAAATTGGATAAAATCCTATTTTGGCCCCTTTCCCTTTTTTGGATAAACCTTTACATTAGTTTGCCCACAAAATGGGCTATTTTACCTACGTTGGTGGTTTTAAGCTTTTACCTAAAATCCCTACCATAATTATTAAGTGGCTTTTATATTTTCCCAAAAAAAATTTCAAACATATTTCCATGCTTCTTAATCCATTTTAGTTGAATTGCTATCACTTTCTTAAACATACACATACAATTTTTTTCCTTATCTTAATCGTCGAAAAATTCATCTAGAAATTTCTGAGAAAATTTTTAGGCCTTTTTCCCAACAGAATACTGCCTTGTGTCGAATGGGTGACATTTGCGCCCCAATCGTGATAACTCTATTCAAACACAACCTACAATGAGCCTAAATCCATTCAAATTGGTACTTTTAAATTTTAAATGAGTTGTGGCCGAAATAAGGGATATTGGCCAATTGCACAGTTTTTTTGGCCATAACTTTATTACAATGGACCAATTTGAAAGGATTTAGACTCATTATATAGCTAATTTTTTGCTTTATGTTAAGAAAATAAACTCATTTGTAGGGCATGAAATTTAAGGCAAATGCCTTTTTTTCCTGCGGGCTCAGAATGGCCTAAAAACCACGTAAAACGCATTTTTAGCTTTGTTAGAACCTTCCAACATCGATTTTTATTTTGCCTTTTTTTGCCTTTTTGGCCCATTTTGGGATTTTTATGCCTTTTTTGCCTTTTTATGCTTTTTTCGTGACTTTTTTGACTTTTTGGAGCAAATTTTAAAAATTTTAGTGCTTTTTTTGAAAAAAGATATTTCGAAATGGTATAAAAAAATTTAAACCAGAATAAAAAAGAGGATATTTCCTTAATAAGAAATGTATGAATGCAAATGTCTGAACACTCTTGTGTTGACCCTGATCAAAGCTAATAAAAAGGGAGAGGTAAAATTGGCAAAAATGGCCATAAAATACGGACTCAAAAGCCGAAATATAGACCAAAATATGGACTAAAATTGGGCAAATTTCATATAATAAAAAAGTAAAATATGTTCAAAATTATCTAAAAATGCAACAAAAAATAATCATTTCTAAAAGCAAAAAAGTAATTTTAACGAAACTTTCATTTTGTGATTTTCTTTTTTCAGATTGGAATATTGTCACAAATTTTCACAAAATAGGCACGAACTATCGAAAAATTACAGAGTAAATACAAAATGCCGTATATAAATGCCTGTATAAAAGGTCTAAAAATTTTAAAATATGCATAAACTATGCTCGCAATATATATATAAAATATGTATGAAAATGCCAAACTATGGAGAAAAAACGATTTTTGGCCAAATGCATCTTTGGTTAAAAATCGCAAAATATGTAACAAAATATTATAAAAATGCCAATATTTGGAGAAAAACTGGACCAAAAACACAAAATATGGAAAATTGAAGGTAAAAGCTTTTAATCAAGTAGAAAATGCATTTTTCGTGGTTATTGAGACGTTATGTTTCCATACTATCCTTCACCCTACTAATAAGCAAGTTAAATCTCCATTAATTGGGCCCAGTTGAGTCGATCCCTTGTTTTTCCATGGGTTTAATTTTTTTCATTTCATCTCTTTTTTTCAGTCATTCTGATGAGCAGCAGATCGTCGTCAACACCAAAACATATATGTAATAGCTAGCAGCTGACAACAAATTAGGTATATGCGGGAAGAGGGAACATCAAATCAACTTTTTCTTAATTAAGGAGATTGATATACCCCGAGTCAATGTCCACATTGGTACTAATTTAAAATCAACCAAAACATTTGAAGATACCACCGACCGCATTATTAATGTTGTCGACAACGACGACGACAACACTCGCAACTCCTCTCAAAAAACGCAACAGCCGTTTGCCCAACGAGTTGCTCAGCGAACTCGTTGACTGGATACCCATGGCCCAGTTTGTTGAGGGCGCAAATGCCGCCGCTCCTTTCGGGGCAACCCAAATGCGCAATGTGGCGCTGAACACTTACCTGGAACGGGCGCGCCAAAAACACCAAAGAGCGGTAAGAAATGGTGCAAAAGAGTTATTATGCAAAATAAATGCAAAAATTAATTGTTAATCTTAACATTAATCTACTCTATTAAGAAAGACAATTTTTTTCGGTATTTTATCCTTAGAAAATAGAAGAAAAGTATTTGATATGACTATGGCCTTTAAAATATTAAATGGCCTTACTGATTTTGATATGACTATGGCCTTTAAAATATTAAATGGCCTTACTGATATTTCCCCCGATATCTTTAATACAATAAGAACTGAATCTGCCTATAATCTTAGACCCAGGGTGGTTTTTTACCTTATTTTTAAGGCATTTGCCTTAAAAAGGGGGTCATTGCTATATTTTTGCCTTAATTCCTTCAGTTGCCTTATTTTGCCTTATTTTTTATTTTTTACCAAAATTAAATTATTTTTGACTAGAAAATTGGGCAATTGGTCAAAATCTTGGTCAATTTTCTCAGGAAAATGGCCCAAATCCTCAAAATTTTCTCCAGCGGCCTCTGTCGGGGCCACCTATAGGGGCCACAAAAAATATCGTGATATCGTCTCTCTTAATATCTCTTAATATCGTGATACTTATTACTCCTGAAAAAAAATGTTCAATTTTCTTAAGGAAATTCGTTAAAACTTCAAAAAATTTTCTCCGGCGGCCCCTATCGGGACCGCCGGCTCTCCCCTCCCCATGTTAAAATTCCTTCCAAAAAATTGCCTCAAAAAAAAATGTTAATTTTTGAACGAAACTGAGTTTGGAAACAACTATAAAATTGAAACTCAGCAATTCACTTGTCTCTATCAAAGTTAATCCCGGTTTTGATTGTTCTCAAGCTTATGATCTTTCCTTTCCAAACCAGAATTGCTCAAAAAGTGTCAACAGTAGGGATGTTCGAAACCTGAAAAATCCCGAAACTCGAGACCGAAACCGAAACTTGGACTCGAAACCGAAACTGGGTACCGAAACCCGAGAAACCGAAACTCGAAACCCGAGACTCGAAACTTTTATCAAAATTCAGTCATAAATTTTTAAAATCCAAAAATTTTGCTGGATTATTTGAGTGCTATAAAATCTGACCATTTTTTGCATACTTGAGCTATTTTGGATTAAAAAAATGAAATTTTTTAAACAACGATTAAAAAATACATAATTAATTATCAAAGCTTTTTGCTTTATGGGGGTGGGTACCGGCGCCGATACGGGCCGCCGGAGAAAATTTCGGAATTTTAGATTCAATTGTAAGAAAAAATAGTCAAAAATTTACCCATTTTTCTCCCTCTTTTCGATTTCTTCTCCCTTTTTCCTGACCCCCGCCTCGGTATGATTGAGTTTCAAAAATCCTTACGATTGATGATCGAGCAGTTGACGGTTTCTTTGCTTTTCTCAAAAAAGATTTCATTGTATTAACTGAGGTAACGGCGGCCCCGTTAGGGGCCGCCGGAGAAATTTTTGCAACTTTTGGCCATTTTCTTATGAAAATTGGGTCAATTTTTCGTATGTCGTTATTTAATTTTTTTCAAAAATGTCGTTTTATCCAGTGTAAAAAAGTCTCGATTTCCGAGACCAAAAACCCGAAACCGAAACCCATAAACCCGAAACTTCTCGACTCGAAACCGAGACTTTCAAACATCCCTAGTCAACAGTAGAGAAATATCAAGTATAATTTTTTTTATTTATTATTAACACATATTTTCAAGCATTTTAAAGAACGCCTTATTTTTGCCTTATTTTTGAAAAATTTTCCATAATTTTGCCTTATTTTTTATCGCCGGCGCCTTATTTTTGGTGTTTGGAGAAAACCACCCTGCTTAGACCCAGATTAAGATTTAAAGTCAAAACATTAAAATCTCCCACTCTTTTATAAATGGAATAAATTAGAAAAAGATTTGACACAAGCAAACAATGTCAATTTATTCAAAGAAAAATTCAAAAAAGGTTAATTAAGCAAGTACAATAAAGAAGAGCCAATCATTCACCTGTCATATCTAATATCAAAATCCAATGAGTAAGTGTTCACCGCCCTTCATTGGATATTTTATTCTGAATAAATAAATAAATAAATAAATAAATAAATAAATAAATAAATAAATCTTGGGCTTTTGTCCAGATTATGGGTTCAATCAAATTTTTAGTGGTCCTTCAAAAAGTTATGAACCAAAAATGGAAAAAGGTTTTCTGTAACAATAGAATTTTTGAATTTTATTTCGAAGCCGAAGTTTAATTAATCATGTGTGTTGAAATGAAAGCTGTAATATATGAAACCCTTTCTAAGACCCTAAAACAATCAATATAAAATCATATAGAGTATATAAAAATTCAGTTAAATTATTTTTTTACCATCCAAATGATCCTACCCCTGAAAAAAGTTTAAAATAATTAAATTTCATAGACAAAAAGCCGCTTGTAGACTCGGCAACATATTTTTCTACTTTTTTTCTTTGAATTCAAGCTTTATTTCATTCATAAAAATCATTTCCCTTGTAAAAGATTCGAACCCACGACTCATGGGAGACTGGGTGTACTTTGTCACATCCACTTCACCATACATGTTAATTCAATTTCGGCTAGCCGGTATCGGCTGAAATACAAGATCGGCTACAAGATATAGAACATATTGAATTATCATTTTCCAGTTTACAGATTTTTTGAATCATCCTCTATAGACTTATTACACAGTGCGGATAAAGTTCTGCAACTTATTGAAAGAGCTATATTTTTGCAAAACATGTGTAGAGATTTTAAAGTTTTTGAGGCCAACCATTTTGGGACCAAAAATCAATTTATTAAAATTGCTCAAAACGTCAAAATTTCTTTTACGCATTTTAAGGTATAACAATTCATTTCGGACCTATTTTATTAATTTTAAATGATGTTACAAGTTATTTTACCATTTCTTCACACTTTGACAGTTTTTTAAAAGACTAACCTTGTAAATTCGAAAGTATGAAAAAATCCCAAGTGGTTCTGGTTCATGAAACGCTTGGTCGCGCACCCTTCTTCGGTATTTATGGCCTAGGTCAATTTTAAATCAACTTTCAATGAATCTATTGTTGTTAATTTTTGCGCGGGGGTCTCTATTACAATAATGAATAGGCCAATTAATTTATTGGCCCGAGATTTAAAAAGTTGCTGGCCAATCATTTTTGCTCAAAAATCCCGGAATCAACATTTTTACAGAGTATTGTTATTGTTTTCATTTTCATCCCAGGCACTTGTGTTCTGATCTGTATTTCCTATCATTTTGTATTTTTTTTGGCTAGTTTACATCCTATGATTATTATTTGTAGAAAAAATTATTGTTGAAATACATTTTTGCAAAGATATAGCTCCTGCAAAAAAAGTTGCAGAACTTTATCCGCACCCTGAGTAGAAAATTCAAATTAGCTATAAGAATTTGTGCGTGTAAATTATTCAAAAAACATTCTTGATAGACGTTGCAACTTAAGAACATTAAAGTTTCTTGGAGAGGTTAATCCTTTTTCTCATATAAAAAACTAATTTTTAATTTTAGATATTTTCATAAACCTTTGTTTTGAAAATTTTTACAGACCCAAAAATTTTCAATAAATATGCGCGTGTAGGTTCGGGCGAAAATATCGACAAGTATCGAAAAATTCAACATAAAAATATCGGCATGAAAATTATTATCGGACTCAAAGCAAGTTAAAAATGCTTTTTATTTGGTTTTCAGACAGGGATCACAACTCACTTCTCGAAAAATATGGCAAACTATCAAAAATATGCCATTTAGGTATATGGCATCAATTTTAAATAACAAAAAATCCATATAATAACGTTTTAGTGCTCATGTTTTTTTTGCACTCCAAAGCTCGTTTTTAAAGAATTCATTTTATTGGGGGATGGCAGTGGCAGTGGGGGTCAGCGCAAAACATCCCCAAACTGACAAAAAAACATCCCCAATCCCAAAAACTTTTTTTGTTAGACCATTTAGACCAAAAGAAAAAAAAGTAAAGTTATGGAGAACTTTACGATCTATCTTCTGATTTTTAGTTTCCGAAATTCGAACAAAAAGTTCGAAAATTGTTTCGATAATATCGAAAAAAGATTTTCGCGAAATTCCGAATTTTTGGTTCGAATTTCGGAAAAATAAAATATCAAAAGATAGAGCATGTAATTCTGCACAACACTTTTTATACTTTTGGTCTAATGGGTCTAACAAAAAAGTTTTTTTTGGGTATGGGGATGTTTTTTGTCAGTTTGGATGTACTGCGAGGTGATATTTTTTATCCCTATGCTGTGGCGATGGCCCCGTTAGGGGCCGCCGGAGAAAATTTTGAGAATTCAGACCTTTCCTTAATAAATTTGAATAATTTTGCATTCAGTTTTTGTAAGAAAAATTTGAAAATTGATGCTTTTTTTCTCAAGAATTGCTTAATTTTTTTGCAGATATTTGAGTATTAGGAGGTGGCGGTGCCCCTGATAAGGACCGCCTGATTTGAGGTTTTAAGCTTATTTCTTAAGAAAATTTTTCAAATTTTCAACCCATATTTTAAAAAATCGTAAATCAAAAATATGGCAAAAATATGGCATTACCTATATGGTAATTCGTGATCCCTGTTTTCAGACCGGTGTCCGGACAGAACATCCACTCGCAGAACATCCCCAAACTGACAAAAAATATCCCCATGTCCAAAAACTTTTTTTGTTAGTCCAGTTAGACCAAAAGTATAAATGACAAAATTTGTGCAGAATTTCATGCTCTATCTTCTGGTATAAATTTTTTTTTCGAATTTCGAACAACAATGTCGAAATATCCCCTAAAAACTCTATTTTTCGGTATTTCAGAAAAATTTCGAATTTTTGGTTCGATATTCGAAAAAAAATTTATACCAAAAGATAGAGTATGAAATTCTGCACAACTTTGTCCTTTATACTTTTGGTCTAATAACTGGTCTAACAAAAAAGTTTTTGGACATGAGGATATTTTTTGTCAGTTTGGGGATGTTCTGCAAGGGGATGTTTTGTACCAACGCCTTTCAGACCATTATGAGTCTCCGCAAAATACCGATTTCGATATCTTTCCATGTCCTAGTTTTTTACGCTCATGATAAATTTTATTATTTTTTTTTAAATTTTGTCGAGGATTTTTAACTTCGTTTATTTTTAAATTTTCGAATTGTATGATTTTTATAGAAATCACATTTTATAATGTTTTTTTTGTTTACAAGTTCCATAATTTATATTTTCTATAATTTTAAAATTTCTCTCCTTAAAATTTCTCGCCCAATTTTCGTACCCTTCTGCGCTCAACTTTTTTTCCTGCATTTGTTATTTCATTTTAATTTATTTTGACTATCAACTGAGCCATCTTTTTTTATTTGATGGTGTTTCGACTTGGTGATATTTCGAATTTGCCTCCACCCCCTTTTCACGACCGTTCATTTTGAATGTCTTTGGCCCCGTCCTTGGCGGTTACCATTCCAAATACCACCAAGTCAAAAATACCACCACAAACGAAAACTTTTTTGTAAGACTTGTTAGATCAAAAGTATAAAAGACAAAGTTGTGCAGAATTTTATGCTCTATCTTTTAGATTCTTTAGTTTTTCAAATTTCCGCAAAAAATTTTGAAAATTTTCAAAAAACACCGATTTTTCGCCTTTTTTCGAAAATTTTGGAAAATTTCAAAATTTTTTGCGGAAATTTGAAAAACTAAAAAACTAAAAGATAGAGCATAAAATTCTACACAACTTTGTCCTTTATACTTTTGGTCTAACAAGTCTTACAAAAAAGTTTTCGTTCTTGGTGGTATTTTGACTTGGTGGTATTTGGAATGGACGCGTCCTTGGCGTTTCGAATCTCGTAAAGTCGAGGATGAAAAAATCATACGTATTCTAAAATCAGCGTAGAAAAGCCAGAGAATTCCAATTTTTATTTTAGCTCCTCAATTTTATGACGGGAAAGCACGTTGTGTTAAAACATATTATTGCCTGATTTCTTTTTCTCTGCTCACTCGCTTTTCCTATGACAGTTTATAATAAGGCATTCGCTTCGTAAAATTGAGGATTCAAAGCGTTTCTCCCGGCGCCCAATTTTTATCATACTTTTATCAGAACATAAAAACACCGAAAAAAATGTTCGGATGATTGACAATGTTCAGATGAACAAAATTTTCTGAAACTTTCTATACTTGTTCGAAACACCCTAGATGTTTAATTTTGGGTTTCGAACATTTTGACCACCTCATGTTTGGCTCACCGATGCAGCTTCGGCTATAACATACCTTCGCTCTCTTCCTCTCTCCTTTCCCTCTTTCCGTTAAACTACAAAATGCAGCATTCTCTCTCTTCATTCTCATCCCACTTCTTTTTCTCTGCCTCCTACTTCTTTTTCTGCGTCTCTGACCCCTCGTTGCCTGTTGATTTCGAAATATGGCACACATACTTCCCATAAAATTTAAATATGGATTTTTTACTTTTTAAGGTCCTTGGTTTTCTAGAAATTTCCATACATTAGAGGTTTCAAAAAAATTTCCAATTTATCATTAGTCTCAAAATTAAAAAATTTTCATAGAACCTGAAGAATGGGTTTTTGGGTAATTCATGGTGGAGAAAAAATACTTTTTCGCCAAGGCCTAATTTTAGGAGATCAAGGAAGTAAATGAAAAATAAGAATTTTTAGCGAAATAACCAAAAATGACCAAATTTCTTAAGAAATTGGTTGGACAAATAATAAATGATCATACGTATTTTGCAAACAGGTAGTTCCCATCCCCGCGATAGAAAAATGATTACTTTTTTTCATATACCTAGAAAAAAATGATTGATGTCAAATGATAGGTCTACATGTCTGATACAAACCTGCAAAAAAAAGCATCCGGATTGGCCAAATAGAAAAAAAGACATGCAATCCTATTTTTTAACACCAATCTCGTTTTTCTAGGTTTTACCTGAAAAAAGGTATAATCATTTTTCTAGCGCGGGGAATAGAGACCGGGGTGGGGGGATTGAAAATTGAAATGATGCGTACTCCGTATTTGTCCCTTTGTTCATTATCATTATTTGAATTTATTTTTGGCGATTTGTTTTATTTTTTTTTCCTTTTTAGTTTTCTGCTGGTCCTTTTTTAATCATTCGTCTCTTAT
>LDKF01001210.1:26757-37503 GCA_001026735.1 Rotylenchulus reniformis
GTTTTATTGGAATACTGATGTCTTCCATTTTTAGTTGGTATTTGGATCTTCTACGAGTGCTCAAGCACATCAGGTGCAACAACAATTGGTCGCTGATCAAGCGCAACAACTACAAGTAGTCGTGTCGGAGACGGAGGTATTTTTTAAGACGAAAAATAAAATATAAGAAAATAAAGAATAAGACGAAAGACGAAAAATAATTATAAGACGCAACGAAAAATAATTATAATTTTTGAAACGGGCCAATTTTATATTTGGCTATTTTTAGGAGCGATCTTTTTTTAAAGCAGAGAACTAAAGAATTTGAATGTTTTGTCAAATTTGTTTATTGATAATTAATTAGTTATATTAAAGTTTAAATCTCAGAACTTTTTTGGAATTGTAAATTAAATAGGTGCTAGTAAGTATGCTTAAATCGAAAACATGTTAAAATTTTCTAATAAAAAAATAAATTGAGTAAATTCTTTTGACTCACCAAACATCCTTTTTTAAGCTTGTTATTTATTTATGTTTGGAAAAATATCGATCAAATTTTTGTTAAATCTAATAAAAATTAAGAATGTCAATTGCCAAACCATTAAGGACAAAAAGTCATCAAATTTCTTAAGTAAGAGGGATAATTTTTCAAATAAATTTTCGGTGGCCCCTATTGCTTCCGCCGATATCCACTGAAAAAAGATCAAATTCTTAAGAAATTCGGATCAGAAAAAATTTGGTTTGAAATTTTCAAGCATCATTATGTGGGGATGTTCAAACTGTACTGGGAGCCTGGGATTTTTAAAAACTCTTGCTAGCCCAAAATTTCTAAGGACTTAAATTTCAGACTTTTTTTGGTAATATGTAAAATTCTGCATATGTGTATTTGCCGTTGTAAATGTGGCATAGGAAGTTATAAAAATTAAAAATTTTCTTTCGATCTCATAGTCAAACAAGAAATTAATATACAAATTATTTTGTAACATTTACCTGATCGAGATAATTCAGAATCCGTCTTCCTGCCCAGTGCTATCCGGCCCCTATTCATGTGAACAGCGAGTGAGTCAAGTTGAAAGTGGAGAATCTAATGTTCTCCCACCTGCTGACGAAGCGACACGAAAAGTAAATTTTAGTTTAAGGTTGAAAAGTTAAGAGGCAATAATCTTAAAGTAGGATCAAATCTTTATGCAAATATATATTTTTTTGCGGCCTAAGAATAGCCTGAAAATCATATAAAAAAAATCTAATAAGATGATTTGAATTTTCTTTTCTCTTTTTTTTCTTTTTTTAGATTTCTAATTGCATTTTTCGCTTTTTTATGCATTTTTAATTATTTTCTTTTTAGGACATTTTCGCATATTTTTCCTATTTTTGGGATCCTTTGATGCATTTTTTTATTCAGTAATTTTTCAAACATTCATAAAATTGGACGAATTCAGCCCCCACATTTCGATTTCGGTTATTATTATTATTAGCTGTTTAAAATGTGGCATCTTTTCACAAAGGATATTTATGGACCTTACGGGCATGACATCTTCTAGCCAATTAATACTATATTCTAGTTAAAATCCCCTAAAGTAATTTCTATTTTTGCATTTTTTTTGCAGAAGCAGCAGCAAGGCCATTTGGCGCCTCCGATTCAGCATCAGGACCAAGTGGTTCAGCATCAGGGCCAAGTGCCGCATTCTCAGCATCAGGGCCAAGTGCATGGAAAAAAAAGGGAGGGATCGACCGCCCCTACCATCGCTCGCAAGCGGGGCCGGTAAAGGGGGGACCTTCGCAAGTCAGGGGGGAGGTGAAGAGGAGGGGACCTTCGCAAGCGGGAGAGGGGAGAGGAGGAGAAAAAAATTGATTTTTTAAATAAGAAATAGATACAAATGTCCAAAATTTTCTCCGGGTCCTATCGGGGCCGCCGGCATCTAGAGATATTTCTCAAAAAACCGGCAGAAATTTTTTTACACGCCTTTTAAAGTTTCCAGACCCCTTCCCAAATTTNGAAATGGTGCCTCAAATGCCACAGCAGGGCCAAGTGCCACATCCGATTCAGCATCAGGAAATGGTGCCTCAAATGCCACAGCAGGGCCAAGTGCCGCATCCGATTCAGCATCAGGAAATGGTGCCTCGAATGCCACAGCAGGGCCAAGTGCCGCATCCGATTCAGCATCAGGAAATGGTGCTTCAAATGCCACAGGGCCACATGCCGCCGCTCTACTCGTCTCCAAATTTTCATCAGCAATCATTTGTAAGATGATCGACAATGTTGGAAAATATTTCAACTTAATGGAAAATTTACCCAATATTTATAGAGGTTAGAATGTTTAGAGGAAGATATTTAGAAACGGAAAAAAAGAAACAATATTAGTTTTTGAAAATTTGCATATTTTTGATGTTGCAATTTTTTGTAATTTTGGTATTTTGAGTGGAAAAATTGAGAAAAATGAATAACTAATTTTCTTAAAGAAATTCTACCGTTAAAAATTTTCTTCACAGCGGCGTAAATCAACACCGCCAACCGATCTAACCTAATTTTTTATTATCTATTCTATTCTGCCATTTTGTATTTGATGGAAAAGATTTAACAAATGAATACATTTTAAGAAATGATGCCAAAAATAAAAAAATTCCTATCAGCATCGCCACAAAATGCTTAAGTAAAGATCCTATGTAAAGATATAATTCCTTACCAAATGATCAATTTCTTAAGAAAAATGTCTGAAAAGTGAAAATTCAAAAAAAATTCCGGCTGCCCCGCCAGAGGCCGCCGGCGCACCTCATATGATAGTCATAGTTCCTTATAAAATTCACTCGCAAAACCACACTTGCGAAAAGCTTAGGAAAATACGGATGAAAGTAATAAATGTATTTTTTTTTGGCTTTATATTTAAAAAAGTTGCCATATAAATGCCATATTTTGCCATTTGCATATTTTTGAGAAGTAAGGTGTGATTCTTGATTAATTGGGTCTTCCGAGCATGGCAACTTCTGACCAAGAAAGCATTATAAGGAATTATTTTAAGCGAGAATCCTTTAAATAATTGTTCCTTTTTTCTGCAGCATCAAGGAAATATGGCAGCGCATTCGTTCCTTTCTCCGACTTATTTAAATGTGCCAGCTCCAGGTCCTTTTCCTTCGCCAAATCAACTCCCGTACAATTCTTACATGGTAAGAATGGAAAGATTTTTGAGTTTTCTAATATAAGGCGGGAGGAGACCTTTTAAGCTAAAAGACGCTGTTTTGTCGACTTTTCGATCAAAATTTTTGAATTTTTTGACTTGTTATATTTTGGGACATGTATAGACATGGAGCACATTTTCTCGCCAAAAAGAATATTTGTGACTCTTGCCTAGGCAAAGATTCTTCCGAATTTTTCTAAATTTTTTTTTTTAATTTTTTTTTGAAAGTTTTTAAAAGATATTTTTGCAGCCCAACCATGTCACAGTGCCTCCGCCATTCAATCATTCACCGAGCTTCAACATGCCGGTGCCTCCGCCTCCGCCATACTACCCTTCTCCGAGTTACAATATGCCACGCCCTCGCGTGCCATATCCCACACCATCTCGGCAGGTTGTAGCGCAGCCGGAACAGTCTCATCCTTCCGTTAACATGGTATATAGAATGAACACCTTTTTTGAGACTTTTTAACTTTAAAAGTTTTGGCTAAATCATCTTATTTGAGAAATATTAATAAAAAAAAACATTTCTTGAGGATGTTTGACATTATGCCGACATTTGCTGCTAATTTTTTATAACTCTGCTCAAATGAATTTGTTATAAGGATATGAATTTGTTGTCAAACATAGAATAAAAAATTGGCTACAAACATTCCACCATAATTGGTCAACTAGAAAAAAAGAAAGTTATGGCCAATATACTGTGTATTTGGCCAAAATTATTATTTTGGCATAAACTTTTTCACAAATGACCAATTTGGATGGACTTAGTGTCATTTTGAAGCTGTTTTGGCTCTATTTTTTGACATCAAATCCGTTTCTCTAGGTTGCTTTTGAACCGAGTTATAATGAGAGCCGCAAATGTCAGGGAACCATTTTGACTAGTCGTTTTGTTTCCTTGGACAAAGGGATGCGGCATTAGAGTCTACCCAAAAAGGGAAAGTTTCCCAGCTCCAAAAAGATGTTTTCACATTTCTAAAATTTTGGCTGAAAATTTTTTGGAACAACTGATTTCTTTTTTATGCGGAAATTGACATTCTGAATAACCTGCGAAAGAACCAGATACATGCAGACAGACATTAGTTTAGCATTTTCGAGATGGTGAGAGGTTCTTATCGTATTTCAAGTGCTAAAATGGGCATTTCACCGGAAAGTACCAAATAGAAAATTAGTCCCAAAGCTTTTAGGCTAGGCCATGAACAGGGGCGTAACGAGGGGCACGAAATTCTAAGATCCCAAAAAATGAAAAGGGTCCCCCTGTTAAAAATTTTTTTGAAAAATTTTTCGAAATTTTTTTCACCGAAGGCAAAAAATTGATCAATTTCCTTAAGAAAATTCGTTAAAACTTAAAAAAATTTTCCCCGGCGGCCCCTATCGGGGCCGCCGGGGACCCCTTCCCCTCAAGTGTCGGAATATAAAATTGGAAAACAAAAAAATTTCGAATTTTTTTTAAATGTTAAAAATGCAAAAAAGCGTTTTTTTTTTGCTTTTTTAAGCTATATATTTTTTTGAAAATTTTGTACATAGCCCCCCCCCCGAAAAATTTTTCTGGTTACGCCCCTGGCCATGAAATAAATAATTTGCAATATATTATATTTTGACTATTGATTTAAGACCTAGCTAGGTCAAGCAAAATTTTCTAAACTAACAAAAAAGTATTCTATTTCGTCTATTTGACACTTTCTGAAGAAATTAGCGCGATTATGAAAATGGAGTAAATAAGTATTTTTAACCAAATGTGATATTTTGAACATAACTTCTTCTATATGGACCAAATCT
Source organism: Rotylenchulus reniformis (assembly GCA_001026735.1). Taxonomy (NCBI): domain Eukaryota; kingdom Metazoa; phylum Nematoda; class Chromadorea; order Rhabditida; family Hoplolaimidae; genus Rotylenchulus; species Rotylenchulus reniformis. The sequence continues at coordinate 31,683 of LDKF01001210.1, forward strand.
AATGGACTTAGGCTCATTTAGTAGCTAATTTTAACACCATTCTCGAGGTTCTATTTGAACCGAACTATAATGAAAGGGACTCGCAAATATCGGGCGGGAATGCAAATAAAATTTGCTTCTAATCAACCCAAATTTTAGGGTGGACAGCATGGGCACGATCCGACACATTGTCCTCAGGTTCCGAGCAGTTCCAGCAAACGTTGAAGAAGTAACAGGCCATCGCGACAACCGACAATCCTTGTGTCTTTTGACAATTTTCTCAAAACTGAATCTCTTTTTATGGATTTATCCTATATATTTTTGCTTTAAGCCTTCGATTATTTCTAATTTTTTATCTTTTGTTTACTTATAGGCCTTCGGATTATTTTTTCATCGTTATATCTTATTTTTTATGCAATTCGTTGTTTTAAATGGGCTCATATCATCAACTCAGGGAGCCAAAGAATAAAAACCTTTTTCGAATTAAATTGATTAAATTTCTTTAAAAGTTATTAATAAAAAAAATTCCGACAGTCCTCTCAGAGTCCCAGCCAATTTTATCATGAATAAACACATCAACTCTATAAATTATTACATCATATTTTTATTATTTAAATTATTAGTTTTTTTCGAATGACTTTGCATTCAAGTGACTTAGAGGTATTATGCGATACTTTCCCCATCAAACTAGAATAAAAATTTTGGAGGTCGAGAGGGGGGCGGGTGGAATAGAGAAAAAATATCGAAATTTAGTAAAAAAAATTTAAAAAATTGTTCAATAAAATTCTCCGATCGAAATTTTTTCCTGGTCCTGTCGAGTCTGGAAAAATTGGTTTTTTATGCTAGAAAAATCGGGATTTTTTTGAGGAAATCAAAAATGAATGGATTGTCCTTGGAAATCGGAAAATAATGCCTTTTCACTTGCGAGAGAGCTCAAACTAATTACCGTATTTTCTCTTTTAACTCCCCCGGGGAGTTATTTTTCGACCCTCATCCAGAGGGGGGGCCTATTAGAGAGGGGGGGGAGTTATTGGGGGGGGGGAGTTGTATTTCAACCTTGGGGGGAACTTATTTTTCAGCCTTTTTGGGAAGGCGAAGGATAATTTTTCATTTACCGAGGAGAAAATTTTGGAACATTTGAGTCAAAAAATATTCCAAGATCGACAAATTTCTTTTACAATAAACTCAATTTCTCAAAATTTTCCTCTGAGTCTAAGTTAACTCCCGAAATTTTTTCCTGAACAAAAATACACCCCTAAAAACGGGCTTCTGAACAAAAATACATCCCTAAAACGGGCTCCTCACCAAAATACATCTCTAAAAATTGAGTACTGGATAAAAATAAACCTCTAAAAATGGAATACTTGATTAATTTTTCGATAATTATGAAAATTTTTAAAGAATATTCTAAATTTTTTGCAACAATTATTTTATTTTCAAAGTAGATTTTAAAAAATGATTAATTTTTCGATAATTATGAAAATTTTTAAAGAATATTCTAAATTTTTTGCAACAATTATTTTATTTTCAAAGTAGATTTTAAAAAATGATTAATTTTTCGATAATTATGAAAAAAATGGAAAATTTTGATAACTCCCCCGGGGGACTTATTGGGAGGGGGGGCTTACTAGAGAAAATACGGTATAAACTCCTGCGTTTTTTCTGCTCGCTATGGCCAGCTGATGTCAACGCTAACAGGGTTCTCCGCTACCTGATTCGAGTTCTAAAATCAAGTACTAGAATGCTTAAAAATGTTAAAATAAACAATATTAAGCACTAAAATAGGACCCACGCCGATCACAACATAGTTGATCAATGATCACCTACCCTCTCCACCTCATCCATTCTTGATGACAGACCTGCTGGCCTTTTACCATCTTTTGCTTCCAGAGCAGTGTTATTCTGACCGGCTTTGGTCACTGAGACCGAAAATAACTGACCTGACCTGACCGGGCTCTCCGGTCAGGTTTCCGGTACTGATCGAATCTAAATTTTTACCTTTTTTGAAAAATGAGCCTAAATTTTTAAAATTTTCCTCTATCGGGGCCGCCAACGGTGCCATAATGGATTAAGACAGAGGAAATCATTGATTGATTCGGAATCAGCACCCTTAATTACCATAGAATCAACCCCTTTTGCATTCCAAAAAGCCTTTATTAAAAATTTTGTTAAATATAAAATTTATTGGCCCACTGATAATTGGGCCCATCTATAGGTGCCATAATGGATTAAGACAGAGGAATAGCATTGATTGATTTGATCAGTACCTCTTAATTACCATGGAAGTCCCGTTTTTTTAATTGATCAAAATTTATCATTCATGAATATATGTGATAAAAATGATTTAAATCAACAGTTCTTTTTATTAGTGCCCTTTTGTATTTTGCAGGTTTAACTGCAAAAATGTTGAAAATGCGAGTGTCGCTAATGTTAGAAAATGTATCCGATCAAAATGCCAACTGTCGTCATCGCCAAAAGTGCCATCAGTCCGATTCCGTTCACACCAAGCCTGGTGGCCTGATCAGAACCGTTGCATAAGCTTTCGCTACAATGATCGCAGGTCCAATAGAATCCCCCGAGCATATAGTTGCATTTGTACTTTTTTCGTTTCATGTCAAAACTCGGGCGGTTGCAGTCGTATCTGCTGCTGCAATGTTTGAACATATCTGTCAAAAACGGGTTGTTGAATAGGGAATAACACATTAATTTTAAAATAGCGCAAAAATTCCATTGAATTGGAATTTTTTGGCTCTAACTTGTAAGATTTCATACAGAGGAGATTTTCCTTTATGAACTTTCTCTCTGCACCTTTTCCCTGTGTACTCTTTTGCAATTCTTCGGGGTCAGCTCCCTAGAACCCAAGCTCGTTAGAACCCAACGAACGAAAACTTTTTTTTGAGGCTAGCTAGGCCAAAAACATAATAAGCAAATATATGCAGAATTTTATGCTCTATCTTTTAGCATTTTTATTTTTTCAAATTTCCGCGAAAAATTTTGAAATTTTTTCGAAAAAACAAGATTTTTCGCATTTTTCGAAAATTTTGAAAAATTTCAAAATTTTTCGCGGAAATTTGAAAACTAAAAATGCTAAAAGATAGAGCATAAAATTCTGCATATTTTTGTTTATTATGTTTTTGACCTAGCTAGCCACGAAAAAAAGTTTTCGTTCGTTGGGTTCTAACGAGCTGGGTTCTAGGGAGTTGTAACCTCCATTTCTCAGTCATTTCAGTGAAAGATTCGTTTCATAAATTATAGGTTCAAAGCAATTCAATCGGCGCCCAATTTTCACAAAAAATAAAAAATCCCAAATGACAAAATTCTTGCCTAAAGTTTTTTCTTGAAATTTGCTAATCGGCCAAAACTATAAAATATGCAGAATTAAACACTATCTTTTGGACTTTTTAATTTTTCGAACTACTATTGAAAATTTTAAAAATTTTACATGTTTAAAAGATGCATTTTTAGTGAAAATCAAGCTGATCTTGGGGAGGGGATAAGGAACATTAGTTAAAACCTCCTCCCGTCCTGCACCTGGTGCTACCAATTTTTTGTACATTTCTTCAAATTTACCTCCATCGCAACCGTAGCTGACACATTTCCGTTGGTCAGCTTCGCAAGTTCTAGTTGTGATCTCACCGCCATGTTCCTGGTTATAGCATTTGAAAGCTGAAGAAGAAGAATGGTGAAATTTCATGTAAAAAGAGCTATGATGTAGTGTCCAACACCATGTAAAATAACTTTGATGAAATCAACTTGCTCAAAATTAAATGAGCTAGGTTTTAAAGGGTAATGAGCACAATGGCATATCCATTTTTGAAATTCGAACCCTTAGATTCAAAACGAACAAGAATGTTCAAAAATTTCGTCAAATTGAACTTCAGGTGCAGTTTTTTATGCTTTATCGAATCCAACACTTTTTTTATTGCAAACCTCACAATGCCATGTAGAACCCCTAACTTTGGGTTACAAGAAATTGAGTCTCGGGACTCAAAAATGTTAGAGTAACAAAAAGCTCTTCTTCGAACTTTTTTTTGAGACAATATAAAAATCCTTAAAAATAGCGAAACGTATTGCAATTTATTGAGAATAAAGCAAAAAAAAAATTCGTTTGTATTAATCAGCATAAAATTGCAAGCACCTTCCGACTCGGGCTTTTCGGTGGTGGTGATTGATGTGGTGGATTCGGATTCAGATTCCGGCGTCGAATTGACGGGTTCGGGTTCTGGCTCAGGAATTGGTTCATCGTTGCATAGATCGGTGCGACACTCTTTGCAATTGATTGAATCTTCCTCAGCGAAACATCTGCCATTGTTTTTATTGCAGTTCCCACATCCTTTTTGCACTAGATTTGATAATTGAACATTAAAAGAGGATATAGAATTTAATGCTCTATCTTCTGTTTTTTATTCTCGAAATTCTGCCAAAGTTCGTAATTTTCGTAAAAAACCTTTCGACATTTTCGAACTTTTTGGTCGAATTTCGAAAAATTAAAAATACCAGAAGGTAGAGAATAAAGTTCTGCACATTTTTGCTTTTATACTTTTGGTCTAGTAAGTTTTAATAAATAATTTTGTTTTGTGTGAAATCATTTGACCCATTTCAAGGAAAAGACACAGCACCTGCAATTATAGGTATATCTATATTAATATGTACGACTGTATTTCCTTTAAGATAGCGGTATATTGTTTTTTGTGTACTTGTTGGAGGAAAACCGAGGCACATTAAATAAAAGAAAGTCAATACGATGATTGACTTTCTTTTCAAATAATTATTTATACGGCGCGCGCTAATCAGCCAAAAACCTACGTTTCGGCCAACTAATGTTTCATCCAAACTACATTTCGTCCAACCATCCAAAAACCTACGTTTCGGCCAACTAATGTTTCATCCAAACTACATTTCGTCCAACCATCCAAAAACCTACGTTTCATCCAATCAGCCAAGAACCAAACCACCATCGGAACTAGGTCCCGCAATGAATATGTGCATAGCCGGGGTGCCGTAAAATTTTTTAAAAATATTAAACTTCTCAAACGTTATTTAATTTGGTTGGATGAAACGTAGATTTTTGGCTGGTTGGACGAAATGTTAGTTGGACGAAACGTAGGGCAGCGGTTTAACCATCAAAAATAAATCCAAATCAACAACCATACCACGGCCACCGCGACAGTACTTCGTGTAGCATTCAGATTCTCCTGTATGGCTAGAAAGGCAATCAGCACTATATGATTCGCTGAAAAAATGATGCCAGCAGCTGAGACCTGAAACACTTTTTCACTTTAATATACGCAAAAAATCATACACCTTCGGTAGGCATTGGGATTATTACCAAGATGAAAAATGTCCAATACAGCTGCAATATGACCATTTGTAGAAGATAGATTATTTTGGTACGAATCTGTTGAAATGTAAGCTCTGTAATGTAAAAATATTTTTGTTAGATAGATAGAAAAAGATTGGAACTAATGAATTAATCGACAACGTATCTGAAAGAAACTGAAATAGGTAGTATATGTAAGAGGAAGGACGATTTTTCTGCTGGTGAATCATCCAAATGATCAACGGTGGGTGATCACGGATTGTATTCATAGAATCCAAATCATACATACTTAGTTATTTGCAAAATAGAAACGTGAATTTTGTTTTTGAAACCCTAAGAACAGTGATTTTTGAAAATGGGGTCATCCGGCAGAAAATTTACCGACCGGGCTCCGTGTTTCTCGTTGGCCAATTTACCGACCGGGCTCCGTGTTTCTCGTTGGCCAATTTACCGATCGGGCTCCGTGTTTCTCGTTGGCCAATTTACCGATCGGGCTCCGTGTTTCTCGTTGGCCAATTTACC
>LDKF01001211.1:4298-38705 GCA_001026735.1 Rotylenchulus reniformis
AGAAGATCGGGGCCGGCGGGGGATCCGATCAGTGGAGGGGGAGGTGGAGGTGAAGAACAGCCGGAGGCGGCGATGGCACGGCTTGAAGGTGGAGGTGAAGAACAGCCGGAGGCGGCGATGGCACGGCTTGAAGGTGGAGGTGAAGATTGGCCGGAGGCGGCGTTGGCACGGCCTTGGAGGTGGGGGTGAAGATTGGCCGGAGGCGGCGAAGGCACGGCCTTGGTTGGAGATGAAGATTGGCCGGAGGCGGCGAAGGCACGGCCTTGGTTGGGGACACTGGTGGGTCCCCGAAAGGTTGGAGGGCACTGAGGGGGCCCGGATGAGGGTGATCAGGATGGGACTCTCGCGGTTCCCGAGGACTGATCAGGAGGAAGGAAGGAGAAAGGGGGAAGGGCAATTCGACCTCTGCCCTGATGACGGATTCCCGATTCTCCCCAGGCAAACCACCAGCAAATTCGAGAAATAGGTTTATTGGGGTATCTCAAGATTGGGTAATTAAACCATGGTAAAGAAGGGGGGAAGGGGTTGGGTAAATGTAGTGGACAAATGGGTGATAAGGGTTCAAAGATCAAGGGGATGATCAAGGTCTGATCAAGATGGGTTTTGGGGATTTGGGAAAAGGTGATCAGACCATGATCAATGTGGGATCAAAAAGTGATCATGGATGGAAGGGGGAATGGAAAATGGGGGGCCAACAATGGGGGGCCTTGTGGTGGATAAGTGGAATGGGGAAAAAGGCCATAAATTGATTGGATAATGAGCCGAATATGCTGGTAAAAGGCGCAAAGGGGGGAGAGGGGGAAAGGACTTACCAGAATGGGATGATCAGAGGAGAGAGCGATTGGAAGCAGAGATGATCAGAGAAGGAGGGGGGAGAATGGCTTAAGGGATCAGTGATCAAAATTAGGGGATCAAAGATCAAATGGGGTGATCGGAAAGGGGACAAGGTCGTTGGAATAGGGCTGATCGGAGGGGATGATCAGAGGGGCAAAAATGGTGATCAAATAGAAGGTGATCAGAGAAGGGATCAGAAGGGAAGGAAAGTTGTGATCGGCTGATCGGACAAAATGATGGGTGGATAGGGGGAAATGGAATGGATTATAAGCATCAACAGGGGGCGGGGACAGTGTAATGGATGGGCCAGACCAAATGGACGGGACGGACCATAGGTGGCAAATAAGCACAAAAATGTGTGATCAAAGTGAGGGGGAAGGGTTGGCAAAACACCGGAATGAAGAGCGATTTTGGCGATCTGGGGGAGAGATAAGCATTTCACGGAAAGGAATGGTTGGGGGGGGTGATCAACACAGAAGGGGGGACATCAAAGTCCAAGGATGATGAAATGGAACGGGAGCGGGAATGACGAATTGGATCGGATGGGATGATTCACTCCCCTGGCTGATCTCGGGGTCTTCATACCCTTCCCTCGTCGCGGTTTCCGCGACAGGTCCAAAGCGCAAAATTTTTCTCCGGCGGCCACTATCGGGGCCACCGGCATCCCTCCATATTAAATTTCCTTACAAAAAAATTTGCCTCGAAAACGTTTAAATTCTCAACAAAAAGTGTGAAAATGAAAACGGATGAGAGAAACCGTATGAAATTAAAGCTTTTTAATTCACTTGTCTTTATAAAATTGAATCCCGATTTTGATTGTTCTCTGTCAGGCCTACATAGGTATGATCTCTTCCTTTCCAACCAAACCGCAGTTGCGCATGTAGGTCCAGGATCCGGAAATTCAGATCCCATTAAAAATTTTAAAGTCAGAAAACAATTGGTAACTTTAAATTAGAGCCCATCTAATTGGTTAACCATTCTAATAAAGCGCAAGGAGAAATTCTTTCTGGTTGCCAATTTGCGCGATTCGCTCAAAAATGTGAAAGCGACGAACAGAGAGACAGGGAATCGGATAGACTTGAACGATGCCAAACTGATCGTTCTGTACTGGAAAGCACTGGTGGAGGCCCAACAAAATGGGAAATTGCTGTACGGATTGAAGTTGGTGAAACTTTGTGGTTATAGAAAAACAAATTACCGTATTCTCTCTAAAATAAGCCCCCGGGCTTATTTTTTCAAACCCCCTTAAGGGAGGGGCTTATTTTAGAGAGGGTGCTTATTTTAGAGAGAGGGCTTATTTTTTTCGAACCCCCCTAGTGAGCAATATTAGGCATTTAAAATTGGTTATATGAGTAATAAATTTTTATAAATATATTTTTGAAAATTGAAAAAATGAAAAACAACAATTTTTAAACAAAATTTCAAAGGCACATTGTGAAATTTTGACAATGGGGGCAACTGTCCCCCCCCATAGCCGAAAAATTTGAAGAAAAAAATCGAAAAGGGAAAGGAAAAATCCGAAAAATTGACCAATTTTCTTAAGAAACTTGTCCGAATTCTCAAATTTTTCTCCAGCGGCCCCTTTATCATTGGATTATCTTCATTGGACGCGAAAAATTAACTAAATTTAATAAGAAAATTCGTCTAAATGTCAAAAATAATTTTTGGCGGCCCTGACAAAATACCGCGAAAATTACCAAAAAACTTTACTTAACTTAATTTTCTTAAGAAAAGAGTCTATTTTTTGAAAAATTCAATTTTTTAAAAAACAACTTAAGCAAAAAGTTGACCATTTTTCTTAAGAAAATAATCTATATTTGCAAAATTTTTTGAGCAGGTTCTTATTTAAAAAAAGTGGGGCTTATTTTGGAGAGTGGGCTTATTTTAGAGAGGGGGCTTATTTTTTTCAAACCTCCCCAAAGGAGGGGCTTATTTTAGAGAGGGGGCTTATTTTAGAGAGAGGGCTTATTTTAGAGAGAATACGGTAAATGGTGTAAAGCCCAAATCATCACCCACACAGTTGATCACCATCTAAAATTTTTTTCTTAAACATCCTTAACGGCCTTGTTGGCCAACTAGCTAAAAAGTTATGGCCAGCTAAAAAGTTATGGCCATATCTGAAAATTGCCCAAAAACAACGAATTTGGCCCCAACTATTTGGCCAATTTGAATAAAATTGAGCTTAAATTATAGCTCTTTTATAACTATGTAATATGAAAATTAAAGTTATTTTGTAAAAAAAGATGATCATCAAATAAGTTGGTGATGAATGGGTGTGTGTGACGAATTGGGGAGGCGCCCTACTTACTAAATTACATGCCAATCATTAAACTTTCCAAGCCGATTAAGATAAAAAAAATGCATAGAAAACAAAATTTCGATTCTGATTGGCCAGTTTAGAAATCCGAACCCATATTAAAATGTACCCTGTATTACAGGGAGGCAGATCCGAAAATGAACGAACTGATCACCGAAATGTGCACGATGCAAGTCTTTCATCAAAGTCGCCAGCAACTGCTGCAACACAATTTGCGCTCTTTCCAAAGCAACCCGCAGGACCCGCAACTTTTGATGGTATGCAAAATCGGGAAAAGTGCATGCAAAAGAAAAAAATAATGAATAAATTTTGTGCGGAAAGGAAAAATAAGCACACAACAATCGATGCTATCTGATAATTTTTTATAAGAAGATTGGACTCTGGAGCCTTAGGCGCTTTTAGTCCCTAAATTGTTGGATTTTATTCTAATTTTCAGGAATTAAAATCATTTTGGAGCAAAAAATTGCAGAGCAGAAATTAAGGTAGTAAAAATAGTGTTCTTGCAAATATTTTGCTTTTTATGCTTTTGGTCCAAACAATGTCTAAAAATGTTTCTAAGGGCATGGTCTTAATGGGCCCTTTTTAACATACTAGCACTGTACACTTATTACTCGTTTTTAAGCGTTCGGATGGCACCGAAGCGTTTTGCACTCAATGGCAGACGGATTTGCAGAAATTGGCACGCTTGGAACAAATCCCGGCAATTCTTGAGGGATTCAGACAATGGCTGAGTTCGGAAGGTCGAGTTGAGCAAGGAACGGCACAAATTGTCAAATATTGGACCAGAAGATTGGCATCCGGGTTGACCGAGTTCAACAAAAGCATAATGGAGCAAATAGGTTAGTAGATGAAAGGTTGCAAAAAGATATAGCAAATCCAACTGCTTAAAATGCTATGATTAGTAAAACATGCTCATGGTCAGGGCTGGGCACGGGCCTGCTCCAGACTGGCCCGTGCCGGTCCGCCTACGGGCCAGGTCGTGCCCAGCCCTGCTCATGGTAAGGTACTGCTCTAATATAGGCTCCCGGAAAAGTGGACAGTGGAAAATAGGACAGTGGAATTTTGGACAGTGGAAAAAAGGACAGTGAAGCTAATAATTTTAAGAAAAGGAAAATGTAACATGAAAAATAGATAATAAATCTTTTTTTTCAAAGTGAATTATAAAATGAAATGTAAGTATACACCGCGTACCGTAGTACGTGCATGAACTCTGAAGAGCGTTATACGTTCTACTGATTTTGCGAACACTTTTGTTAAGTAATTTTTTAAGTACGTGACTCTTTTTACGTGTACTCCCTGACTGATGGTACGTAACACTGGTACGTGTTTTCTCAAAATTTTTAATTATAATGAAAAGGTTGAATAAAACGAAACTTGAAAATAATAAAAATTCTAAAAATAATATAATTTTCGATTTGATATTGGAAATTAGATGATCACAGTAAAAATAATTTTTTATTCTGTCTTTTTCTCTACTGTCCTTTTTCCGTTTTGTCTTTACTGTCCTTTTTTCCACTGTCCAAATTTCCACTTCCTATTTTTCACAGTCCTTTTTTCCGGACACGCTAATATAAAGGGCCTCCAGCTGGAGAGGGGGGGGGGGGGGGGGGGGGGGNGGGGGAGGGGGTCGAACTATTCAACAGGCACTCCTAACACTAGGGCTATAATGCATCCGCAATTCGTGTCCGCAAAGTTTTTGATGGGTAGTTATGTACAATGAAAAATCCATTTAACGGACGGGATTTCGGTCCACAAAGACGAATGCAGACGAGGATACCAAGACGGATGTATTGTAGCCACTCTTGACGGATCCGAATGCGGATTGTCAACGCAGACGAGAAAACTGAGCAGAAAAATGGTTTCCATCCATTGTAGTCACCCGTTAAAATTTTTACGGAAGCGGACGCGGAATAAAGTTCAAATATTTTGGGTATCGTCCGCGTCCGCAATCCGTAAAATTTTGGTCATTGTAGCCATTTTGTCCGCATCCATTTCCGCGTCCGTTATGGTGCTACAATGATTCGTAATTTTATCCGCGTTTGCATATTGTACTCGCGCTTTTTTTGAAAGACGCATTAAATGTTTGTGTAGCGATGATCGAAACAAATATCAGTTCGCTTTATATTTGTTTCGATTTAAAATTTATTTACCATTTTTAATTACTTCTGGGTCCCTTTATGGAATAAGTAAGTTACCGTATTTATTCTATTATAAAGGTAGTCTCCAATACAACTGTAGTCTCCAATAATATAACGGTAATTTTTGATCGAGGTTGAAAAATATAACGGTAATCTCTAATATAACGGTAGTCTCTAATATAAAGGTAATAATTCAAAAAAATTACTTCCATTTTAATTTTTATAAATCAGCGCAAAAAACCTATCAAAATGAAAAATTAATAATGCTCAATAATTTTAAACGAGAAAATTTTTCTATGTGAACTTTCTCTCTGCACTTTTTCTCTCTGTATGTGTATTCTTTTGTCTTCTATTTCTCTGTCACTTTAATGAAAGAGTCGCCCCATAAAATTATTTGTCCAAATCCAAAGTAATTCAATCAGCACCAATTTCATTCTTTTTTTTCCAAAACATTCAAAACAACATTTATGCTAACAAATTTCCCCTTTATATTACACAGTTGTCAATTCATTCTAACTATATTTCCATCATAGAACAAGAAAGAATTGATTAACACAGATTAAGTTGCTTATAATCTATTCCAAAAGCCAATTTTTCAGGAAAAATCTTTGGAAAATTTTTCTTTCTCACCTTAAAAATGGAATAATTGTTTTAATTTTATTTTGGAAGAATAAGTTGAATGTATGTAGATTTCGGTTTTTTGGATCTTCGAAATTTCGATTTTTCGTCGACAGATGACCTCATATTTGGTTGGTAGAGATGGTTGAAAAATAGAACGGTAGTCTCTTATATAACGGTAGTCTCTAATATAACGGTAACTTTTTGACTAGGTTGAAAAATATAACGGTATACCGTTATATTAGAATAAATACGGTATGTTGATTTAAACAGTAGAAACTAATTTATCGCACTTCAAGCAAAATACTAAAAATGCAACAGTGCTGGGTCTTTATAGAAAATTATTTCTGACTTTTTGGCCTTTTTAGTTTTTTGAATGCTTCACAAATTTTAAATGAGATTTAAAAAAACTAAAAAAATTCTATTTATCCTTTTTTAATTTCGGCCCAGAAAATGATAGTTTCTCGAATTATTTTTAGGCTTTAAAACGTCCATTTTTATATTTTTTAGATTTTTGATCATTATTGCATAATTATTTAATTTCTTTTTTAAATTTGTAAATATTTGATTAATCTAAAATTAAGTGAAAGTTGGAAATTTGACATTAAATTGTTAAATATGGAATAAGGATTCTTGCTTTGTCAACTTGTTTTATTGGCAGGTCCATTGTTTGTGACGGCCCATGATGCGAGCAAACTCACAATGGCCAAATTGGAACAAATTGACGGGGTTCTGGCAAATTTGGCCCGAATATGCCAACGTCTTGACAATAATGAAGCCTATTGCGGAAGTGGACGAGATCCAAGACTGCGCCAATGGATCACGGTGCTGTGTGTGTTGGATGACCGTCGGGAAAGATCCTTCATTAGTGTTTTTGAGCTGCGCAAATCCATTCTCGCTGCTCAGCAGCGGCAACAACAGCAGACATCGTATTCCAGCAGGTAATATTTTACATGATGCAAGTTTTTATGGCCAAAACCTTTGGAGTTGCATTGAACCCCGGCTCCACGATAATTCGGCATCAAAGCGTATAACTTGGTTCAAAAATAACCTATAGAAACGAGATTAGCATCGAAAGACAGGGAATTAAATTAGCTAGCTGTAAGATGAACCCAATCCCATTGAATTTATCAATCACAAAAAATTATGGCCAAACTAATCACACTTATTGGAAAAAGTGTGTTTCTTGGCTATAAATTTTTTCTCAATGGAACAAATTTAATGGTCTTGGGGTATTTATTGCTAATTTAATGCTCTATCTTTTGACACTAAATTCGTTTTTTTCTACATATAGGTTTGAGCCGAGTTTTAGCTGGTGCCAAATTATCGCGATTATCAATTTTTGAGCAAAAAGACAGGTAACAATATTTTTAATATGCTTGTAGAAATGAGACTGTAGAAGTGACGCATATATGAGAAACTAACTTATTACGATGTAAACCTTATATTTTTCATCTCTTCCTTAGGGGAGCCTTACACCATTTTAGATGAAACACGGATTTTTGATTACTATACTACCAATTAGTGTTAGGAAAAACAACAGTACTACAACAGTACTGACAAGGAACACTCACTAGCTGACTCGGCTTTTAGGAAACCCATGCAGAAAAAATAGAGCATGGTGAATTACATTAAAAGCCAAAATATTAAATGCCCATATATGGAAAAGTTTCGAGAAAAAAATATTTTAACTTAATTTTTCGGTGTGCTTTAAGCGCGGGTCATCGGTGTGGGTCAACCGCCATTATGGTCAGCCAGATTTCTGAAACCATATTATGGTACGTCTATAAAAGCGTAAATATGCAGAAAATTAAGCCTGATTTTTTGACCTTTTTAGTTTTTCAAATTGCTTGAAATTTTTTGAAAATCTTTCGAATCGTTCATATAAAAAGGTTTTTTAGTGAATTTGAAAAAATCGCAATTTTCGATGGAAATCTGAAAAATAAAAAGTCAAAAAACCAAGCATAATTTTCTACATACTATTTACACTTTTTCAGGTTTACCATAAGATGAGTTCTGAAATCTGGCTGACCATAATGGCGGTTGACCCACACCGATGACCCGCGCTTAAAGCACACCTAAAAATTAAGTTAAAATTTTTTTTTCTCGAAACTTTTTCATATATGGGCATTTAGTATTTTGGCTATTAGTGTAATTCATCATGCTCTATTTTTCTGCATGGGTGGCGTTTCCTAAAAACCGAGTCAGCTAGTGAGTGTTCCTTGTGAGACCAACCAATACATTTTGTGTATTTCGCGTGTATTTAATATCGATATTAGCTCAAAAAATGTCTATTTTTGGTATTGGCGTCAAAAATATGATATTGGTAAGTATTTAGCTTAATAGCCAACCCTACTACCAAAATTTTGGAATCTCTAATGCTGCAATTTTTATCAGTGACTTACTTATAAGCTGAATTATTGGAATACTGCCATATTATTTTTGGATCATTTGCGATAATTTTTTGTTGAAAAATAATTTTTGTCTTTTACACAAAAATTTTATTCAACTATAATTACGTAATTTAAGGCCTGCTGTTGTCATAGAAAAATCGTCTTCATCTGCTGTATCCCATTCGTCTTCTTCCAGCGAAGAACTAAATACGGGTTACATATCTTTTATCTGAATTTGAACCAGTGCTTGGATGATGTCTTTGATTTTGGTGTAAATGTTTTTTGGCGTAATTCCCCATTTGAACATTATGTTTTATGATTTTTTCCTCCCCCGAATTCCCCGAATTTTTCTATATTTCCACTATTTTTTCATTCGCTTCACATTCATTGAATTGATATTTCTCTGATAATTAGTATTATTTTCTTCCATTATTTAGAAATGATTCGAATTTCGCGAAATTTCGAGCTTTTCACGTAACTCGAAATCAAAAATCACAAACTTCGATTAACTCGAACAAACACTCTCGAAAAATTTCGTGGGCTAACCCAGATGTAAAGGTTTATGTATATATACCATCTGGAATATACAATATAATGTAATATATAAAAGTAACAAAATGGTAATTTGCTGATAAATTCATAATAGATTGAAAACTTTATCAAAAAATATTTAAAATATCAAGCATAATACAATTTTGAGCTGTTGTACTGGCATTTTGATCAAGCTGACTTGTGAATGATCAAGTTTCATTGTCATTTTCAGATACCAAAATCCCCAAGGATGTACCTATTTTTGTAAATTTGAGTCCATTGATGACGGATTAACAACAAATTTTTGGTCGAATTTCCGCGGGAACATATTGTCCATTAGCACGAAAACATCCTGAAAATTGCAACATATTATAAAGATGTTATCTATTTAGATCCAAAAGAGCAAAATAAAAAATAGTTTGATGTGCTTTTAAAATTAGAAACCAAAATACTTAATGATCTCACATTTTTGTCGCGAACCAAAGCGTAGAACCGTGGAGGCATAGAAGTTTGACCTTCTTCTGTGCCAATCATTTTTTCAAAATATTCACCAAATTTCTCTTCAAACATGGTTAATTCACTGGCTCTCAACCTCTTCAACAAGTACTTTCCGTCCTTGGTGCTGATCAATTCGCTTTCTGTTTTCGCATTCATGTTTTGGACATTGAACATTCCATTTGACAGAGATCTCTAATTTGGTAAGGATAAGATGGTGTAGAATAGAAATTGGGTGCCGGAAGAAAAGTTTTTGCCATCAATTTTATGAAGCGAATTCCTTAGTAAGCTGCTAGAGAAAAATGAATAAAACAAAGAAAAAAAACAGAGAACAATTTGTTTTACTATTATAACATGCTTCATAAAATCGAGGAGCAAAAATAAAATTTGGCACTCTGGCTTTTCAATAATTAATTTGTCAAAAATCAAAATAGGTACATAGGAATAGATTTTTAAATAATTTTTATGGTTCTACTAAGTATATTCTGCAATAAATTGTTATAACTATTATAAAGAAAATATTAAAATATTTTGCCATTGTCGGGAAAAGCTCCGGCTCCGACTAGCTCCATAGCTGGAGTCGGAGCCGCCGGAATCAAAAATTTTCTCTTTTTTGACCCTTAATTTGTAGAAATGATCAAGTCTAAAAATCGGTGTATTGCATATCGTTAATTTGGAAGTTAAACGCCCGCAAGATTAATCAAATTATGTAAGATGTTTCCCATTCCTGTATAGTTTACTCATTCGTGCTTTACCAGCAGTTGCCAGGAGTGGGTGCCCCAGTTGTCCATCATCTCCTTGAACACCTCGAGTGCATGCACTGTGATGCCGTCCTGCTGGTGGTTGTGTTGCAGTTCCGGACTGCGCAACCATGAGTTCAATTCGGTGTTTTCTTGCCGTTGTGCAACAATTTCCCGCAACTTTTTGATCTTTTCTTCTCTATTCTCTCCATATGAACGGCAAATTGCGCCGATCAGCGCGTGCCGGAACGGCTCAAAGGAGTTGGGCGGCAAATTTTCCGAACCGGATGGTCTGAACACGCAGCCTGAAACGACGCCGAAAAAACGATCTGCGTACTCCGCAGCGGGGATGGGCGAAATAGTTTCCTAAAAATATTCTTTGCTTAGGAAGCAGGTGTAAGAATACAAATCAATTTTGGCATAAAATGATAAAAAACGGAAATTTATCAAATATTAAACTACGAACTAGTTGGTGCCCTGTCAAGTTGGTCATGCTTGATATATCAATGTTGCGGTACTTTTTGAGCGTTTTCAAGAAATAATTTTGTTGTTTGGAGTTGGAGGGCGTCAGCAGGTCCACGAGGCCCAAGTAGAGGCACAGCCGGTGCTCGCTTTGATAGGGCGCTTCCGGCGCGCGCCTGCAGTCGCGGCACTTTGCCGGAATGCAATTGGTGGCGGAAGACACCGCTGCTTCGCCTTCCGGAAGGAATTGGACGCCGAGCAGGAGACTGTAATCGTTCAGATTGTTGTCCAACAGATACTGTAACGATCCAAAGATGTAACTTAGCATTGATGAATATCGAAATATTTGCCAACATTCTTTACGATACTTTTTATGCCACGATTACGGTATTTGGTATCATACTGTCTGATGTGTATAGTAGGTATCATACTGATGTGTATTCGTTATATTCACCTTGAGATCCTTTTCTAGTTGGTCCACAATGTATCTGTATTGTTCAGGGTCCAATTCGATGCCATTTTTGAAGAAGGGCTGTACTTTGATTTCCTCTGTATCAATTCCCTGGAAAATGAAGAATATTATTAATTATGTCAGAATATGGGCATAAAATACGTATAGCTAACCTGGAAGTCGAACTCACGGTACACTGATTCACTAGGGCCCTTGGGGCCTTTCCACCGAGACTCTTTCTGTTCATGTTGGACCGCGCTTCCGGGCGAAAATGAGCCCTTCAGGTCAAATTTCAACAACTCTCCGGGGTCTACATCATGAAACACGTTGTTCAACACCACGAAATGCCTTTGCACAAAGCTCAACACCTTAAAGGCACATTATTTTTATTGTAAAATTTTAAATAAATTTTTTACAGCTTTGATATATCACTTAATCCTATAACACAATGGAATAGATAAATCACCAAGATGCATTTGCGTATTCAGAAAATTTTGGAAGCTAAACGGTTGGACGCCAAGAATATTAGACAATTGATCCAAACTGGTCATATATTTTTTTTTTATTTTTACGCCCAATTATGAGCAGTGCCAAATTATTCTGCGCCCAACCCTTTGGCATCTAATAAGTAGAAATGCAAAATGAATTAATTTATTTTCTTTGTTTTTTGCTAACTTGTACTTACTTAGGATTTATCTATCCTCAGTATCTTACCTTCTGTCCATCGTCCTGCTTCACCATGTCCCACACATTCATCCGGAACACCAATTGGAATCGGTTCAGCAACGACTCGCCACACTCTTCTAACATGTGCCGCGCGTACTTGTCCAACACCGCGTCCGCCATCTCCAACTCGTCATGGTTCTCTGCCAAACTTTTCACCAAGTATTTGCCGTCTTCTGTTGTATGTATAAATTAAGCTTCCACTTTTGCCGCCACCGCCTGTTGGCTTGCGAAGACTGGACAAGGAAGTCTGTAATAACGGAGATGGAATCGGAAAAATAAAAATAAAAAAGTAGAAAATCGTATTCGCGGTTAAAGACGGAAACCGAAAAATTTTATCGTTTTAGAATTCACTGGCAATGTATTTAAAAATGGCGCCAAACCCAGAAATTGGCTAAGAATGTGAATTTTTTGCTAGGAATTACATTAAGAGATCGTAGATGAAAACAAAAACTTTTGTTTAAAAAACGGAAAGAGCCAACCCACCATCAATTCTTCGGCGCTCACTCCGAACTTGCGGTTTAGTTTGCCGAACATCTTTTCACCCCTGACCGAAAATCCTTGCATGCCTTCAGGAGTCCAAACGTGCTTATCCTCCTCCAAATCCAGTTCGGCATCCTCCTCATTTTGGTCCTCATTTTTCAGTTTTTCACGATAAAATTGGGCCAAAACTGTACCCAAAACCTTTTCATTTTCTAACATTCCTTTCGGGGTCATTTCTTGATGTTCCTTGGCAATTTTCTTGGTATTGTGCTCAGTTCTTTCTCCATTCTCCTCTTCTATTTGGGTTTCTTTGCTTGGACTAAGCTCTTTCGCATTTTCCAATTGCGATTCTTTGTCCTCCAAATAATCTTGGCTTTGGTCTTCTTCTTCTTGGCTTTGGTCTTCATTTTCGGGCATTGAATATGCATTTCCATAAATTGAATGATTATACTGTAAATGGGGTATAAATCATGACTAATGATGGGAAAAACTATGGCATAAATTTTTCAAAATTTATTTTATACAAGATAGATGGAAAGCTGATAATTAAAATTAATTCAAATTTTACTACAGTCAACCCATACCTTTTGGCACCAATTAGCTTCAAATGATGCTATTGGGTATGGTCTAAGTACGGGGGATGTTGGCCATCTGCAAAGATAAAAAAAAGAAATTCCGGTTTAGTGATTGAGTTTATGACGATTAACAATGTGTGTCCATTATAATAAATATGTTTGTTGGATATTTATCAAACAAATCCAATAACAAATATGGTATCAAATACCGTAATAGAGAGCGAGATTCTGAATAGGGACATACATAGTGTGACGAGAAAAACAAAACAAAAAATTGACCAATTTTCATAAAAAAGTAGTCCAAATTCTCAAAAAAATTCTCTGGCAGCCCCTATTATGACCGCCGGAAAAAATTCGGAGGAAAATTTGGCGCTCCTGCCATCCCCGAAATCCTGGGGTACATCCCTGATTCAAAAAAGCTTATATTTATTCTCTAAACAAAATTTATCTAAATTACAGATGTAAATTCTATCTTCTTGAATTTCATTTCATTAATTGCAATTTTTATAAATTATTACATATTTTAAGAAAATATAGGTAAGTAACATAGACTGTAATTTTTTTAGATACCTAATTTACCATATTGAGTTTAGAGTGGGTTCATCATCCCTGATCCGAATCAAACCCAAGTGATTAGAGAACCCTAATTATGAAAACCGATAAATGGGAACTCTAATTCGATTTCGATTTGTAAAAGCATCCGAAAAATAAGGCATCCGAAATTTTTTTCCGGGTTTTAGTTCCATATTTTGGCCTATCTAACACCTTTTGCCCATTTGCAAGCTGGGATTGTGCTCGTTGGCCACTGTAAAAGCCGGCGACGAAAATAGTAATCCAGAAGTAAGCACACGCTTCACAGTTTTGCCAAGCGAATATTGGTCTAAAAATTCGGGGAAAATGGGAAAAATCATAAGTTGTTTCTCAATCTCTTCTCTCTCATCATTATTTATGAGAGTGATCCATATACATATGTAATAGCCTTTTTTACTTTATCAATAACTTTAGGGATACCGTAAAGGCTCTAAAATAAGCCCCCCGGCTTATTTTTTCAAACCCACTCAAAGGGGAGGCTTATTTTAGAGCACTGGCTTATTTTAGAGCACTGGCTTATTTTTTTCAAACCCCATTTCGAATTACCTATATATTTTAATATGAAATTTAGGAAACATTTACGCAAAAAATATTATAAAGTAAAAAAATTAAGGGCAACTTTTGCGAAAATCCGCTTTACAATTTCAAAAATTCATCATTAGGGATGTAAAAATACCGACTACGGGTCTCGCTCCTGTTTTGACTACGGGTCTCGCTCCTCAAGATTTTTTCTAGCTCTTCAAAAAGCTTTATTGCCTTTTACAGAATTATCCGTCGAGAAATACGCTGTTTTTCTGCGCTTTTGGTTCGAATCAATTCAATCAATTTCTCTTCAAGATTTTTATCGCGCAAAGATCGACCGGATTCTCTACGACATGAAATTAAAATTTCTTCAAAATGGTTACTGTAAAGAAGAAGGGGGGGGGGCTTATTTTAGAGCACCGGCTTATTTTAGAGCACCGGCCTATTTTTTTCAAACCCCCTCAAAGGGGAGGCTTATTTTAGAGCACGGGCTTATTTTAGAGCACTGGCTTATTTTAGAGGAAATACGGTATTTATGATGCTCTTTCAGAACTATAATTCTGACTTGTGAAACGTGCTTGTAGAGAACATCTATTCCGATTTTACAGACTAGCGAATGATCAAACAATATCTACAACCAAGATTCTTGGATATTTGTGGTCCGTACTCAATCTGAATCAGAAACTATGGCCAATACCATTTATAAATATATGGTATATGCCGTGTCCGGTCATTTGCGCGCCAGACATTTGCGCTCCGTTCATCATAACTCGGTTCAAACACAACCTAAAGAAATGAGTTTGATGTCAAAAAATAGAGCAAAAAATTAGCTACAAAATGAGCTTAAACATATTCGGATTGGACTACAGTGCAAAAAGTTATGGCCAAAATAGATGATTTTGGCCAAATTTGGAGTTTTTTGGCCATAACTTTTTTTCAAACAGGATCAATTCGAATGGGGCTAGGCTCATTTCATAGCTAATTTACGGCTTTATTTTTCCAGATCAAACTCGTGCTTATTGGTTACATATAAACCAAGTTATAACGAATGGCGCGCAAATGTCTGGCGCGCAAATGACAGGGCACCGTATATGCTCTGTGGCTTCTGCAAAATATGGTATACAAATTGCCATATATTTTTTAGACGGTTTGCCATATTTGAATTTAGTGAGTTGACACACCTGATTCGTATTAAACCCTATTTATTTCTCCATCGAAAGCGGTTAAAACTGCTAATTCGAAAACTCTAAATGTGGAAACAGATAAACTCTACCTCGATTCCGATTTGTGTGCATAGACCCTCCAGCATAGGATGATGGTATTGATAATCCGCAGAATACGGTAGAAATGGCCACAAAAAGGCCCAAAAATAGTGCCAATTTCATATCCTTTGAATTAATAAATATTTATAAACAACAATGTTTGATTTCCGAATTTCATTAAAACATGAAAATTCTAAAGTATTGGCCAATTAATGTTAATAGTGTAAAAAAGAGAAAAATAAAATCCGTGGATTTTTAATGTTTATACGCAAATTTAGAATAAATACACAAATAGCCAACAAAAATGCAATTTATTGCCTCAAAATTGATTATGATCGGCCATTGTATGTTTGATCAACCAGCCCAAATCATCGATTGATTTGATTATATGAATGTATTTTCTCTAATAAATTAAAATGTTGGTTCAAAAATTTGCAGATGGACGAATCGAAATAAATTTTTTAGGTTTATTAAAAAATGGCTTCTTTTTACTTTTCGAAGCAAAAAACTTTTATTTAGACTAGTTAGAATAATAAAAAGGTATAAAAATTGTTTTTGTACGTTGAATGTGTCAGTTTTTCGTAGGATCCCATTTTGTGTGGGTTCCTGATCCGGAACAGGCCAACTGACGGCGGGCCGACTGCTGGCCGGCCGACTGACGGCGGCCGACTCATGGCGAAGTGAAGTTGACTGGGAACTACTAAATGACTAGCGAAATAAAACGCCTAAAAAGTTACTAAATGGCTAAAAATAATGTTTTTATAATTATCCCAAATTTAAAATTAATTTTACTAAATTGGGCTCATTTTTACATTCTTTGGGCTCATTTCTAGTTAAATTTAATGTCAGAAAGAAAAAAAATGTTAAAAAATCTAAACCTATCTGAATTAGTCTGTTAATGACTAAAAAATCTAAACCTATCTGAATTAGTCTGTTAATGACTGTATTATTTTTATAAGATAAAAACACATATTAAAGCAATTAACCAAATTTTTAATTTAATTTAAAAAAATAAAATAAGAAATAAAATAAATTTAGAAAATATTTTAACTTAAAACTATATTAAAATTATTTCTATTTTATAATTATTTTTTGCCATTAGTAGCTTTCTAGGCGTTTTGTTTCGCTAGTCGTTTAGTAGTTAGTAGTCCTTCACTTCGCCATGAGTCGGCCGCCGTCAGTCGGCCGACTCGGCCGCCAGCAGTCGGCCCGCCAGCAGCAGTTGGCCGCCGTCAGTCGGCCGCCGGCAGTTGGGGTGTACCGTCCTGATCAGCAAAACCGCGCAAATGATGCGCGGTGATTTATTCAGAGCAAATTTAGAATGAACAATGACAATCTACACCGATATTTATGCGAAATAAATCATGGATATGAAAAATGAATACTCTCATTAGCTAATGTAAATATCCCCAATGGTATCCAAGTGGAAAATCTGATCCATTTCCATCCATAGTTGTCCGATCAGAGCTGATCGTTTTCATCGCAGTTGATCGCGCTTTCAATATCGATCTTGCACTCTCGCTTTTCTTATGGGTTCTTCTTGGCTTATTGATGATCCAGATTCATGTCCACCACAATACTTCAGCTCATTGGCCATCATTGCTTCTTCTGTAAAATTAAAATTGGTTGTAAAATATTATTAAAAAAATAAAAATCGGCAATAATAACGAAATCTGACCCAGGCCAAATTTCTTACCTGATTCCGATGCTAACACCTTTGTGGACACCATACACATAAATTTGCGGAAATAGTCGGTAGACATTTGGGGGTCAATAGACTAAAAAATTCTTTGGAATAGAAATATCATAAAGAAGATCAAACTTTTTTATTAAGTTGTTGGTTGAGGATGTCGGCTAAACTCAGGACCATTTTCAAACTTCTCTCATATAGTGATGGCATTTGCCTACAAAAATGCGGAAAAATTAGAATAATTTCTAATATTTTAGAATAATGATTATTCAATATTTTCCCTCATAATTTATAGGAATAATCCAGCAAAAGATTTTCGGAATCAAACTTTGTGGAATTTCGCGCGAATTTTCCCTCGTCCAATCCAAGCAGCATACTGTAATCCATTAGGTTGTGCTCTTGCAAAAACTGAAATATCATTGAATCATTATATTGAATGAAGGGACTGATCAAGGTTTCGATCCACATTTCGTTTTTATATATTTCTCGAAAATCGATTTAATTTTTTTAATAATTATTAAAACATATAATTTCGAAAAAGTTGTAAAATATTCTTTTATTGAAAAGGAAATTTTACCATGGCATCCTGATCAAGCTGATTGATCAGTGCGTCGTAGTCATCTGCCACCAATCGGATGCCATTTGGTGGAAGTGCCGTGGTTAGCAGACCCGGGTAGATGAGGCGCGGAGGTTGGGGCGGACTGCGGGGTTCGGCATTCAGAACGAATTTTTTAACGAAATTCAGGGACGGCGTAAACACGTTGTTTAACAGCACGAAAACATTCTGAAAAATGACAAAAATTCAAAATTGGCAGATGAAAAAAGTAGTGGATAGGTATTTATGGAAAATGCACAAAAATGGAAAACTTGGGCCGAAATTAATGCAAAATTGTAGTATAAATATTGAAGAATACATAGGACAAAAAGTGAGACAAAATTAAATAATAAAATTGATACAAAAAGAGAGGAGAAATACCTTTTAAGGGTTGTATATAATGTACATATAAATTGAGCAAAAAAATTCCAAAAATGAAATTGCCCCTGGAAAATAGACATGTTCGAAATTGTAAATATTTACCAAAATAACTTACGCGTTGGTCCCGCACAATGCCGTAGTACCGTGGCAACAGGGAACTTTTGCCTTCGGGGCCGGCCATTTTTTCGAAATAATCACCAAATATCTCCTCAAACACATCCAACTCCCTCTGTGTCAACCTTTTCAGCAAGTACTTCCGGTCCTTGGTGCTGACCAACTCGACTTGTCGCTGATTGTTATAGTGAAGGACAATGAACATCCCGTCGGAGAGAGATCGCTGTAAAACATGATTATGATACCCGAATGATAAGACACAAAATACGAGATTTTATACTGTTTCTGATTTAGTATTACGAGACTTACCAGCATTTGCCATGAGTGGGTGCCCCAATTGTCCATCATCTCCTTGAACACCTCGAGTGCATGGACAGTGATGCCGTCCTTCTGGTGGTTCTGTTGCAGTTCCGGACTGTGCAACCAAGATGCCGCTCTTGTAGCATCAGCATTTCCTTGTCGTTGCGCAACAACTTCCCGCAACTTTTTGATCTTTCCTTCTCTATTCTCTCCATATGAACGACATATTGCGCCGATCAGTACGTGCCGGAAATGCTCAATGGAGTTGGGTGGCAAATCTTCCTTTCCGGAGGGTCTGAACACACAGCCCGCAACAACACCCAGTAAACGACCTGCAAACTCAGCGGCGGGGATGGGCGACACGTCCTCCTGAAAATGATGAAAATTTCACTTAGAAAATCACTGATATAAACCATTCGAAATTTTCTACAAATTTTCGTTTTTAAAATCGCTCAATTATACCAAGTAATGTTAGCATAGATTCCGGTTTCTCGGTTTCTTGATCTCGATATATTACTGCCGATTTTTTTATAAAAACTACTTTCGTCGGAATAGCGAAAACAAAATTTTATCCATCATAGGTTAATTCCGGACACTAGTTAATTTTATGTACTATTTGACAGTTTTTATCACTTACCAGTTGAAATCCTGTCAATTCGGCCAAGCTGCGGAGTTCCAGGCTGCGGTGCTCCTTGAACTTTTTGCGGAAAAAGCGTTGCTGTCTGGCGTTGGATGGCGTCAGCAGATCCACGAGGCCCATGTACAGGCACAGCCGGTGCTCGCTTTGGTAGGGCGCGTCCGGCGTGCGCTTGCAGTTGCGGCACTTTGCCGGAATGCAATTGGCGGCGGAAGACGCCGCGTCACCATACGGAAGGAAATGGACGCCGAGCAAAAGACTGTAGTCATTCAGATTGTTGGCCAGCAGATACTGTAACATGAGGATTATTGTAATAAATCATAACTAGGGGTGCTTAGGATTTATAAGGCAACCATAGAAATTTTCTAAAAATATAAAGACATGTATAAGGGAGAAAAGGTACAAATTTGCCATTCTTAGTATTTTTAGTAAACACACCATGATGATCTTAGGAATTTTTAAATCACTTAAAAATTAAATACTTATTAATGCAATTTATACTTCGATATCCTTGTCCAGCCTTCCTATCAACTGTCTATACACCTCGTCGTCTATTTCAACAGCGTTTTTGAAGAAGGGCTCCACTAATCGGTGCACACCCTTGGAGTCTATCCGGTTTATGCCCTGGAAGAAAACTGCATATAAGCTTTTTTTTTATTCAATTTTACCTAAAATTTCGACAAAAAATCTAACAAGTAAATCCAATTTTTCTAATAGCCTTCTGAACAGTGCTCGGAATTCGTACTCGTACTTCGTACTCGTACTCATACACTAAGAGTAGGAGGGATCCAAAGAAAGCGGTACGAGTACAAAGTACGACCCCAATTTTTGTCCAAAAACTCGTACCGACAAGCACCCCTAAGAATGTCACTTTTGGTTTGATCAATTTTTCTTATGAAAATGGTCTGAAATTTTCAAAAATTTTCTCCGGCGGCCCCTATCGGACCGCCGCCTCCAGCATCTCTTAATATATTCATTGAATTCATGAATGAATTTTTCGCAAAACTTTTCGCGACTACTCTAAAGTGCTGAAATATTTTGTTACTCGCCAGCGACCCTCCCCAAAATGATCTCACACCGAAAAATTCTGGCGATTTTTTTTATAGGGTAACATTTTGGGAAATGTCGGGACACTTTGCCAACATATGAACAACTCATATTGCATCATCTGGCCACAAATCTAGAATTGGAGAGAATTTTCTCTAGAAAAGTACGAAATACGAACCTTTTTGAGTGGTACGAGTACGAGTACGAAATACGAGGAGTCAAAAAAGGCCGGTACGAGGTACAAGTACGAAATACGAGAGGCTCAAAAGGGCCGGTTCGAAGTACGAGTACGAGCAAAGTACGATTTTCCGAGCACTGCTTCTGAATCCGATTCGTAGACCAACCTGGAAGTCGTATTCACGGTATACGGATTCCCTGGGACCCTGGGGCCAGTTGTTGTCCAGCCAGTACTGCTTCTTCTGGTCAAATTGGACCGCACTTCCGGGCGAAAAGGTGCCCTTCACATCGAACTTCAACAAATCCTTGTGGTCAATGCCCAGGAAAATGTTGTTGATCACGATGAAGTGCAGAGGGACCAGTCTGGGCACCTTGTTTAAAAAATTGATAAATAAAATAATCAAGGTGTAGGTATTCATTAGGAGAGGCACCTTTGATGAGTTTGTTAATTTGTTAGATCCGTTGTAAAATAAATTCCTTATGTAATCTATTATTTACTAATTAGAAAGTTGTATTAGATTTAATTATGGATTATATAAATAAGATGAGATTGTAACCTGACAATTTATTAAGTCTATGGCAAGTGCTACTTCATGTAAAAAAATTTTTGTCTACTTCAATATTATTTCAGCTCTCACCTTCAGCTATTAGGATCATTCGATCGTTGCATAATTATCATATATAACACTTGTGGTGAGTTGTCCAATGTGTCATAAATGTGGGTCTAGGACAAAATTCTACGCTTAGAAAAATATTAAAAAATATTTCCTCAAATTCTCATCCCATAAGAAGATATTTTATGATTTTCCATTTGATCCAGTGGCGGGTTAAAATAAAAAAATTAACTGGCTGCTGGGCTTCAAGTATCCATCTTGATCTCTAGCTTCATCTAGAAAATTGGATTGTAGAAAAACAAACTCCCGAGATTAGAACAAAAAAAGTTAATTTATGGAATTAAAAAATCATCTAGAAAACGTAATGATTTCTTCTTTAGATTGATTAGTCAAACTTACAATGATTTCTTTCCCTGCACTGTCCTTTTCTTTACAGTCTTTCCACATGATAGCCTGGAATGCCAAATGGTATCGGCTGAGCATGGACCGGTCTCCGTCCTCCCCGAGCATGTACCGCGCGTACTTGTCCAGCACCGCCTGGATGGTATCCGGCTCGTCATGCGACAATGTTAGCGATTTGACAAGAAACTTGGTGTCTGACGTCATGTAGAACAGATTGCGACTTCTTCCACCACCCTTGGTCACTTGCAGATTGGACAGGGACATCTGCAGAATTTGTATTTGTGAAGAGTTGGGTTCTTAATTTGAATGCTAAGACCAACAGAAGACAAAAGTTTAGAATCAAAACTCTAAAATTAATGAAAACTGTCACGCCGTGGGTTCAAATTCCAATCCCTTCTCCGTGTCTAATAACAGGCATGGACGGCAAAAATGAATTTTGAGCGGCCAAAATGACAAATGATCCAACAGAACGCCAATGCGTGCCATAATTTAAAATTGATATCAATCCTACTGAAAAAAGAGTTCGAAAGTCTGACAGGCCTATTTACTCACAGATCCTGCAATTTTATAATTCAGCCTGAAATATTTTTAATTATGCTCTAAAATTTATTGTTTATTAAATAGAATGTTGTGAAATGCTAAATAAATGGAGATAATGCTTGCTCAATTTTTCAGCTTTTGAACAATGGTGAATACGTGCCCAAAAACTTTTTTGTTAGACCAGTCAGACCAAAAGTATAAAAAGCAAAGTTGTGCAGAATTTCATGCTATATCTTCTGGTATTTTTAATTTTTCGAAATTCGGCCAAAAAGTTCGATGTTCGAAATATCCCCTAAAAACCTTATTTTTCGGTATTTCGGGAAAATTTCGAACTTTTGTTTCGAAATTCGAAAAATCAAAAATACCAGAAGATAGAGCATAAAATTCTGCACAACTTTGCTTTTTATACTTTTGGTCTAACTGGTCTAATAAAAAAGTTTTTGTGAATGGGGATGTTTTTTGTTTGTTCGGCTTTTCGTTCGGCTTTTCGTGATCCTTACGTTCTGTAGTCAGCACATATTTACTCTTTTTCTTTTCCGCTTTATTCTCTCTCATACTTTTTTCTCTAACGCGTTGAAAATAATAAAATGAAGCAAAAGTTCGTTTGTTCATCCTGTTTGAATAACTTTTTGGCGTTGTGTTGCACAAATGAATTATGGCCGCTTTTTTTAAAATTTGCCGTCCATGCAGGTAGTCGGTGCCGTGGATTCTAATCGCAACTACGTGTCTAACGGATCACAATGAAAATTCCACACCGGCTTTTTCCAAGCCTAATAAGTCGGATTAAATACAACCTATAAAAATATTAACTACGAGAGCCTTAACTCGTTTAAATTGGCAAATTCCAAAAAAGTTATACATGTGGCCATAAAAATGTTCCAATTTTTTGAATCTATAAGTTGAAACAAAATTCTGTCCCATACTAATTGCATGCTATTTTCTTTCACTTCAGAACAAAGTTTGAAAAATTGGAACATTTTTATGGCCGCGAGTATATTGTCAGATAATCATTTATATCAGGAAATAACAATATGAGTGATTAGGTTGCTCATAACTATTATTATATTGGGTTAATTCAGATGAGAATAAGCTTTCTAGCTAAGTTTATGACTATTTTTTGACACAAGTGCATTTTCTAGGTTGCGATTAAGTAGAGTTATTACGCTTGGGAACATTCAGGGATCAAATTGTCAATGGCCGAGTTTTCTGGACCTTCTGGCATATATACTCAAGCTCATTGGGAATATCTCAAATATACTCATCCTCGTTTCGAGTGTATCCTTATATCCAGAAAGCAGATGTTACTTTACAGAATCAAAATAAAGTTCACTATCGGCTTACCAGTAATTGCTCATCAGTGACGCCGAACTTGTGGTTGAGCTGGTCGAACATCTTCTCTCCCCGGACTGAGAAATCTTGCAGGCCCTTGGGGGTCCAGTTTTCTTTCTCCGCATCCAGGTCCAATTCGGCCGTGTCTTCCGCTTCTTTCCCCCCTTCAACCCCAATTTTCAGCTTTGCGCAGTAATAATCTGCCAACAGGGTGCCCAACATCTGTTCATTTTCCGGTATTTCGGCCTCCGGAAGTGTCTCGCTGAACTGCTTGAGCATGTTCACCATGTTCCCCAACATCTCTCTGTTCTCGGGCATCCTTTCCCCGTACTGCTCCAACTTCTCCACTGCCTTTTCCACCACCTGTTTGTCTTCCTTCTGCTTTGCCAATCCGCTATACTCTTTGATCTTCTCCCGTGCTTGTTGGCAAATTGTTTCTGCCGGTGTTCTGTCCACATCCATGGGCTCCTCTCCCATAGATTTATCGGAGGGCATCGAGAGTGTCAATTCGATCAGAAGAAGGACCCAAGCGAAAAATACAAGAAAATTGGATGGAAAATGCATTTTCGCGGCTTAAAATGGATTTTTTGCTCAGAGAAGATGATGTGTTTATGAAAATTGATGCTGATTGCTTAGAATGACCCTGGGCTTTTATATAAAAAATTTCTCCAGAAATATTCGATGGCTAAAATTGAAATGTCTTCAACAGAAACCATAAATTTTAGCAAAAATAATTTGTACGATCATCATCATAAATTACACAATATATTGATTGTGTATTAAATTAAAATTCCAGAAAATGAGTATCAATAGAAGAATTTATTAGGTAAATTTGAAGGGTTGCAAAATGAAAAATTTGGCGGATTTTTCAGCTTTCCACACTTTATATGACTAATGACTACCCGAATTGCCCACTTCAAAAAAGTTATATATTGGGATTGGGCAAATTCACAGTATTTTGGCCCTAACTTTTTTGAAATGAGCCAATTCGGATGAGATTAGGCTTATATTGTAGGGCTAATTTTTTGGATTTATTTTTTGATAACAAAATTGTTTTTCTAAATTACGTTTGAGCCCAAATGTCGGGATCCCCAAATACCACGCTTTATATTTACAATGTCAAATCAATTTTCAGTAATAATTGGCGCCAAAAGTGTGCACACTGCCAGTTTATTGTCTATATTTTCGTACAAAATAAAAAGTGAAAAAATTTAGATTTTACATGGCAAATTTCGTAAAAAAAATTTATTTAATAATTGAAATTTATGAAAAAATTAATAAGAAAGAGGATATTCTTAGGATGAATTTGTATTCAATTGAAAATAACATAAAAATAACAAATAACCAATAAAGTAGGCAATTTGGATAATTGGCTAATATAAATCGATTTTGGATGTGTTTATGTTTTAATTAAAAATTATTATTTGAATAGATTAAAATAGTAGTAAAATGAATATTTTAGAATTTAAAAATTTTATTATTTTTTATTAATTTTTAATATTAACATATTTAATAGGCCAGCAGGCTGACGATGTCCAAAAATTAAGTAAATCATCTGAAAAATTGGATAAATGTCAGGCCGAAATTTGTAGATACAAACTTTAGATTTTTACTTTGTTTTTTCAACCCATGAAAACAGAAACATAAAAAGGGTTAGGGTGAGAAGGAAAAAATGAGAAAAATAAGGATAGTCAATATGGATTACTTATATGACATTTTATAAAAAAAAACATAGTAAAAATAGGGGCAAAATTTAGCTTCAACATAAGCTTAATCTCATTCGAATTGGACAACTTTGAACACTTTGAGCTATCATAGTAATTATATATGTAAAACAAATAAATTTTATTAAAAAATCTATAAAATAATGATGAATTGACGGTTTTGATTTTTTATTTTTAAATAAAATTGATCAAAAATCACAAAATATAGACCAAAAATAATTTGATTTCTGGCGATCCTACATATTAGGGTAGGACAAGACTTGTTTTAAACCGGTACCCCCGGTTTTCGGTTTTGGTTTTTGGCCCAAAAAACCCGGTTTCGGTTCGGTTTAACCGATCTTGTCCTACCCTACTATATATCATACTTAAATATATTTTTTAGCTTTATAAATTTAAGTTTATATTTTATCTTCTCTGCCCACCAAATAATGCTATTCCACACATCGCTTTCCGAAAAATTGGGTCAATCACCGTTCTAATCAATCAGATTATAGTAGAATGATCAAAACTGATCAATTTTTTAATGCCGAAATTTCATTAGTGATTATTCGTCATTCTATCCTTTAAAAGTGCCATATCTTAAAGTTTTATGTATTCATTGGAAATTTATTTATCACTGGAAATAATTTATTTTTCTCAAAATTAAAAAAAATATCTTTTCACTTTGTTTGGAAAATTTTCTCTTCGCCCAAAAATTTTTTTTATGTTTGCTAGAATCCGCAAAACATTTAAAATTTGTAGAATTTTAAGACCCCAACTTTGGCCTTTTTGGTTTTTTGAATTGTCTGAAAATTTTTGAAATTTCAAAAATCGATTTTTTACATTTCTTTAAAAATTTCAAAACAAAATTATTACAATGAAATTCAAAAAACAAAAGGCCAAAAGTTGGATCTTAAATTCTATACATTCTTGCTTTCTATACTGTTGGCCTAGCAAAGCTTTAAAAAAGTTTTTGAGTTTTAGTGAACTGGGTTCTATTGACCTGTTCCCAATGTTAAACACCAATTTATCTTTTAAAATTTTAATTTTAGACAAGAAAATGTTAAAATCATTCATTTCGATAACAATTGCGATGATTTATCTTTTCGGCGGATTGATCATCGGATGCGAAGTGTTGGTCCGGATCAAGTCCGACACACAGAAGCCATTCCTGTTCCAACTGTCCATTCCGGAAATGTTCCAGGAACAGGTCGAATTTGTTGGACCCGGCGAGAAGGACATCTTGGTGAGTGAAAATGCAAAAAGAAATCCAATCGAAAAACGAAAATTAATATTAGCTAATTAATGACCGAGTAGAATTAGTGATTACACTCATCGCCATAAAGAATCTTTCAGAAAACAGTAGGATTCAAAAAATCTATATCTTGAAGAAAAATTTTTTGAGTTTGGACGTAGTCTTTCTCTTTGTCTTTACCAGTGTTCTGCCTGATCCACCTTTTTCGGAGATGATCTGATCTGATCCTGATCCAGGGGTGTGGATCATCAAAAATGATCTGATCTGATCTGATCTGATCCGACCCCCTGGATCAGGATCAGATCAGATCAGATCACGTCAGATCATGATCTGGATCAGATCAGATCAGATCACCCAAGATCATGATCCAAATTTTTTTTTTGTTTTTTTCCACATTTTTTTAAATTCATCCTTTTTGAGAAAGCATTAATCGCTACTACTTAGTAAAATTAATTCAATTCAAAATAATTTCTTACTATTAAGAAAGCAGTTTTCAATTGTGTTCCTTCAACATATTGAATTGTAAGCGAAAAAAAATTAAAAAAATCCATAGGGGCTCGGGGAGGAAAAGGGAAGAAAAAAAATCAAAAATTAAGAGGAACAATTGATCATTTTTCGAAAGAAAAGGGTTTTCTTCATTTTTCATTTCATTCATTTTTCAAATTTTCTTCAGCGGCCCCAATCGGGCGCCAATACCCCAGAAATAAGATAGAATTTTTCCATAAAGTGCAAAAAATGACCAATTTTTAAAGAAAAATGGCCTAGATTTTAAAAATTTTCTTTGGTGGCCCTAATGCCGCCGGCACCTTCTAAAAAATTTGTGGTTAAACCCTGGACATGGATAATCCCACGCCGAAATCCTAGATCCGCCCACCCCTGGGGGCACCACGGGGTCGATCAAACAAATAAAAAAAATCATTCGGCGGTCCCATAGGGGCCGCCGGAGAAAAGTCCCGCTTTTTCATTCAATTTCTTACGAAAATTGGTCAATTTTTTGCTTAAGCTAATTTTTTGACGAAATTTCTCTGTCTTGAAGAGTGTTGATAGTCACGATAGTCACCGAAGAAAAATTTGCAATTTTTGGACTTCTTTTTTAAGGATGTACATCAATGTTTTTCACTTTTTTTTGAAAAAAACAATTTTTCTTTGGATAATCGGTCGAAAATTTCGAAAATTTTGTCAGAAAATTGCCAAAATTTGAGTCGAAAATGACCATTTTTCAACGAAAAATTGCAAATTGTTGGATCATTTCGGATCACATGAAAAAATGATCCAAAACATGATCTGATCCTGATCCAGAGGTTTCAGAAATGATCTGATCCTGATCTGATCCGGGACCTTGGATCAGATCAGATCAGATCATGGATCAGATCATCCTGGATCATGATCTGGAGGATCAGGCAGAACACTGGTCTTTACACGTCTGTTTGGACGTACATAATGTCTTTTATTCGTCTCTAAACGCCAAAGGAACATAAAGTTTTTAAATTCCAAAGGGAAATAATTAGCATAATTTCGCTTCAAAATATAGATTTTTTAAACGGGTTGAAAGATTCTTTATGGCAAAACCTGTATCTCATTATGATATAGAACATAGAATTTTTCCATCATCTTTGAAAATGGTTTATGACACTCCCTATTATATATATACAATATGACAAAATCATCAAAAAAAACTGAACAGCACCTTGAACCTGTCCTAGGCCAAAATGTTACCATTTAAAGCCCTTCCTTTACGAAAATTGATATATGAAATTAATTCAAAAAATTAAAAGTAGTTAAGAAAAATAATTACATCTTTACAGCTCTTTAGCGAAAAATAAATTTTCTATTGAAGATAAAAGAGCAAAATTGTGTGGCAAAACGCTGGAAAATGTTGACGATGGGCAGGGATGAGGGGGGCAATTGGGTGGTGGTGGACGAAGTGGAGGCCAAGTTGGACGGCATCGGCGAGGTTATCATTCAGGTGAGCTTATCAAGAAATATCCAAACAAGAAAAAAGGGTTTTCTTTCTCTTCGGGCCCAATCAAAATACCTCTAAAATATAATTCGATCGAAAAATAATTTTGTTTTTCTTGCCTCAATGAAATGTGGATTAATCTTCTGCAAAAAATTATTTTTCTATGGCTTCAATCACATTTTCAAAAAATGGTCATTTTCCTCCACAATTTTCTAATAGTGGTTAGAGAAAGGAACATAGATATACATACGATGGCTTTATAAACATGGCTTATTGGCATTTTTGGGGCTAGGGCGTTAAAAAACCGCAACATGTGCCAATTTGACCAAAAAATTTTTAAAAAATTACTAGGCTGAAACTATAAACAGCCATTATGCAGAATTTTATGTTCTATTTTCAATATTTTTAATTTTTTCGAAATTCAAACAAAAACTTCAAAATATTGTAAATTAGAGTTTTTCGCAAAAATTTCGAACTTTTTGTCGAATATCAACAAAAATCTAAAAATATCAAAAGATAGAGAATAAAATTCTACACAATGGCTCTTTATACTTTCTACCTAGTAAGTCTTAAAAAAAGTTTTCGGCCAGATTGCCATAAGTGAACGGTTTTTTACGCCCCATGCACCGCTATTTTCCATAGTTCGCAACGTCTCTAAACTAGAGATAGGACTTTGGTTCCAGATCGATCTCGATTCGAGATCTCGAAAAATACTAAAAACTTTCGAGAAAAATCCCGTCTTGATTCTGTTTTTATTCTAACTCTTTTTTTCTTTCTCAACCACCATGTTAAATAAAGTGAAAGGTTGAAACTAGAGACCGGACTTTAGGTTCGAGATCGATCTCGAATCGAGATTCTCGAAAAATCTCGAAAACTACACAAAAGCTTCGAGATCGATCTCGATTCGAGATTCTCGAATTCGAGATTTTTTCGAGATTTTTCTAAGCAATCAGCAGATTTTTTCGAGAATCTCGAAAAAATCTCAATGAAAATTTTTCGAGATCTCGATCGAGATTCGAGATTTCGTTCAAAAATAATATTTTGATAAAATAATTTGGAAAAAATTCACTACAAACATTTAAAGTGGTAATTAATCAATGAAAGAGGGAGTTCAAAGAAAATTTAATTCGCATTTGTTTTTTCTGTTATTTCGCATTCGACGATAAGTGAAAACAAACATCGCACATTAATCAGAAGTTCGTTTATATGTATATAAACATTTGTTACTGGAAATTCATATTGTCTTTATTAAAATGTGAAATAGGTTACAAATGAACAAAAGGAATTGACTGTAATTATTTAAAAGTATTTGCCAAAAAAATTAGTTAATTTATTTTAAGACAATGGACCAATTGCTAGAAGTTAGAAGTATTTAGTTGAGATTTAAAAGATTTTCTTAAGATTTAGAAGTTTTTACATGAGATTGAAAAAAATTTAACTTTCTTATAGAATGATAAAATTATCATAATACACATTGATATTTAAGGTATGTGGAAAATTTTTTAGGAGCAATCATTAATTAGGCATTGCAAAATAAATTAAATTTTTTTATCATGACTTATTGCATTCGCAAAAATGTGCATAGTATATACTATCTATTATTTTTTCTACCCAAAAGTTAGCGGACGTGCTACATTACCAATGAGCACGCATTTTCTTTTCCATGAACATTCTTTTCGTTTTCTTCAACACTTTTTCATGAGCATTCTCTCGTTTCAGCGAACATTTTTTTCGTTTCAAATAAAAAATCCGTTTCCAACTTTTGGGTAGAAAAAATAATAGTACAGTACTTAATTATTGAGCTTGTTTATATGATCATAAATTTATAAGTTCCACTTGAAAATCTTATAGATTGACGACCAACTGCAACCGAAACTCACCTCCCGACTTGGAGTGGCTTGTTCGGAAGCGACCCTGAACTTCTGCATCTAATGATGCTAATTTTCTTCAATTAAAATAAAACTGTTCTATTTTATGTAATTAATCGATTTATTATTTTGTTGAGTATAATGATCGCATACAAAACGTGGCATTGTAG
Source organism: Rotylenchulus reniformis (assembly GCA_001026735.1). Taxonomy (NCBI): domain Eukaryota; kingdom Metazoa; phylum Nematoda; class Chromadorea; order Rhabditida; family Hoplolaimidae; genus Rotylenchulus; species Rotylenchulus reniformis. Next base: position 34,216 of record LDKF01001211.1, read on the forward strand.
ATTGATTTGGCCCTAATAAGATGCCACTCAATTTTGAGCAATACCAATAAGATGGTGCCATGGCCATTATTGGTGTAGATATTGGATAGAAATGATTTGGGCACACAAATACATTCACCAAGATGGATATTAATTGGTACCATAAAGTGTGATAGTAATGTTATAATCGTGTTCAACGCCATTTTGATAATCAAATTTGGCAACATACATACACATGTATTATCCCCTCCTACTCAGATTTCCTAGAAAATCCACGCCTTCGCGACCAAAATAATCCCCGTCCCCCGATGATTTCTGATGCTGATCAGTTTTCGTCACAAATTAAACATTTCTAATGAACAAAATTTTCTTATAAAAGCCCCCTGATCATTCCTATATCCATCATCAGTTTTTCAAAACCCAATAAATTCCTCCAAATAATCTCTCGTGAGAAAAAACCCTATTTTCAGCTACGAAAATGTATATCCCATCCAATTTTCCTACAATTTTCGCTTGTGTCCTTCTAATGATCGGCCTAACACTCTCGATGCCCTCCGATAAATCTATGGGAGAGGAGTCCATGGATGTGGACAGAACACCAGCAGAAGCAATTTGCCAACAAGCACAGGAGAAGATCAAGGAGTATAGCGGATTGGCAAAGCAGAAGGAAGACAAACAGGTGGTGGAAAAGGCAGTGGAGAAGTTGGAGCAGTACGGGGAAAGGATGCCCGAGAACAGAGAGATGTTGGGGAACATGGTGAACATGCTCAAGCAGTTCAGCGAGACACTTCCGNGAACAGATGTTGGGCACCCTGTTGGCAGATTATTACTGCGCAAAGCTGAAAATTGGGGTTGAAGGGGGGAAAGAAGCGGAAGACACGGCCGAATTGGACCTGGATGCGGAGAAAGAAAACTGGACCCCCAAGGGCCTGCAAGATTTCTCAGTCCGGGGAGAGAAGATGTTCGACCAGCTCAACCACAAGTTCGGCGTCACTGATGAGCAGTTGCTGGTAAGATGGGAATGGAATTAGAATAGTTCAGACCCGGATTTTATTAATTATATATCTTTTAGCACTTCCTTTGAATATAATAAATTCTATTTTTTCGAATTTGACCATAAATTTTTTTTAAACTTTTTACCCAAAGATCAAATTTAATCTCGACATTCCGGGATAATAACCCAGATTCTGAATATTGAAACGCTATATTCCGATCCCGAAATTGACGAGTTCGGCGGGGCGGTAAGATAAGAACGTGGGTAGTTGCCCCTGGGTAACCACCCCAAGGGTTTCCCTTTGGGCACCTTCCCTAAGGGACGTGGAAAACCTGTAAGATAAGAGTATGCAGGAAAACCCACCCTAGCTTGGGGAAAACCCATTTCCCACGCTCTTAACTTATGGGAAAACCCGTCGGGTACCATAATGAAACTTTTATGAAAAATTCGGCCAATTACTAAGCAACATACCACTATATATGAAAAATAAATAAAATTAAAATAAAAAATACAATATTTTAAAGAAAATGGTTAAATTAATTTTGGACAACTGGGTTTCAATTTATTATTTCAACATTTCATATTGAATTATTTATTTATTTTTTAAAAGTTGTTTAGTCGAAATAAAATATTTAGAAAAATACATGGATAGAAAGCTGAAAGCTTCTTATAACAATATTTTTTTCATAATTTTTTGATTAATTTTTTCATGGTTTAATTGGGTTTTAAAGTTCGTGGGTAAACTATTTCCCACGCTCAGGGGCAAGGGCGTTATTTTCCCTCCCTAGGGTGGGTGATTGCCCATTTCCCAGCTTCTTATCTTGCGAGGGGAAATTTCCCTCCCTAGGGTGGGCGATTTCCCTGCTCCCCATAGGTGAACACCCTATAGATTTCTCACCCTAAGGTTTCTTATCTTACCGCCCCGGGTGTTTGAAAATCGAGCTCGCGAATAACGCACCAATCCAATTTTGGTCTTATTCCGTCTTACCTAAGTTGCTCTGGTTGATCCTAAATTTCTCTGTATTATATCTTGAATTCCTACTTAATTCTCTATCAACCCTTAGTTCCTGATACTGAACTTATTAACTCCTGCTTTGCATCCAAATTATCAAAAAATATTCCGCGCAGATGTCTCTGTCCAGTCTGGAAGTGAACAACGGCGGTGGCAAGAGTAACAACTTGTTCTACATGTCGACGGACAGCAAATTTCTGATCAAATCGCTGAAGGAGTCCAATGACGAGCCGGAGACCATCCAGGCGGTGCTGGACAAGTACGCGCGGTACATGCTCGGAGAAGACGGAAGCCAGTCCAAGCTGAACCGCTTCCACATGGCATTCCAGGCCATTGTCTGGAAGGACTTCAAAGTGAAAGACAGTGCAGGGAAGGAGATCAAGGACGAGCAAGGGAACGAGATCATTGTAAATTTGTAAATAATCTAAAAAAAGTAAATATTAATCCAGGCTTTAGCTGATGAGTATAATTCCTAGGTGATGATGATGAATTAGTTTAATCCCGTCTAATTTGCGAATTATTCTAATCCCGGAAACGAGTTTGAGTTCTAAACTTAGATCCAGAAGGGTTAATACAAATTAGACATCGGAAAACGACATCATCGGTGATGGAGTTTAAAAAATAACATACCTAAGAAATTAATTCTAGTTCATTAATAGGTATCCTGCTAACTTACTAAGCCAATGGCGCTACCCTCTATTTTTGGGGAAAATAAGAAAATTTAACATTTGTTCATACCTCGCCCCGCAATTCATTATTCCGTTCTAGCACACAAATAAATGTATACAAAATTTTCAAATTTTTCTCTTACCAAGGAGTACAAGCTGGTCCCTCTGCATTTCATCGTGATCAACAACATTTTCCATGGCGTGGACCAAGGAGATCTGTTGAAGTTCGACGTGAAGGGTGTATTTTCGCCCGGAAGTGCTGTCCAACATGACCAGAAGCAGAAATTCTGGATAAAGAGCAATTTTCCCCAGGGTCCAAGGGATTCTGTGTACCGCGAGTTCGACTTCCTGGTTGGTCAACCCATCAGAATTACAACCGATCAGGGTTGCAAGGGATTGACCAATTCCTGAGCAGAAACAAAATTTTTATTTTTCTTACATACTAAATTTTATTTTTAAGGGATGCTCGAAATTATAAGCCCGTAAAATCTATCTAAATCCCTTAAAGAGATAATATTTTTCAGATATCCATCAAAAAACTTTTTTTATTTATTAATCCATGCTCCTAACACTTTGAATTATTGTCTTATGAATTAATAATGGATCAGATCAGTTTATTAACTTCACTTCCACAGGGCATAAACCGGAAGGACGCCAAGGGTGTACACCGGAATGTGGAGCCCTTCTTTAGAAACGCCATTGAGATGGACGGAGAGGTGTATAGACAGTTGATGGCGAGGCTGGACAAGGATGTTGAGGTTGTGCATTTTAATTGGCTGGTGTACAGTAAACCAGTCAACCAATAAAAAATGTTTTTTGTCCCGAAACTGTCGGCATGGAATCGCGGAAATTTTTTTAGTAATTACCAGACCATAAATAATTATTAGCAATTCATTTTAGCACTCCCGGAGCAAATATTTTTGGCATGCTAATCCTTGCATAGGAGTCTCCCTCTAATAGAACCGTATAAGACCCCCAGGATCCTAATAAAGTTAATACTTAATCATTATCCAATTATTAAAAAAACAATAAGATGCTAAAGAAAACTAGAATAATATTTAAAGCTGAAAATATCTATGACTAATAAATCAATTTGTTCGCTATCTAACTTTGTCTTAAAAGGTATGGCCAAAATAGTACTGATGTAGTACTTGTATGTTATGGTTTCAAATTTTTAACCAATTATTTCATGCTACGGTATTCAAAAACCCTGTTTACATCCTTGTATTACAGTATCTGTTGGCCACCAATGTCAACGATTACAGTCTCCTGCTTGGCGTCCATTTTCTTCCGGCGGAAGGTGAAGCGGCATCTTCCGCCTCCAATTGCATTCCGGCAAAGTGCCGCGACTGTAAGCGCGTGCCGGACGCACCTTACCAAAGCGAGCACCGGCTGTGCCTGTACTTGGGTCTCGTGGACCTGTTGACGCCCTCCAACGCCAGACAGCAACGCTATTTCCGCATTAAATACAAAAAGTTCCGCAAAGTCGACCTGAAAAATTTGGCCGACCTGCCAGGACAACAGAAGGTATGAGGCTTCAAGAATGGACAAAAAGATCGAATTCAAGGTTAAGAATTTGATCGCAAATCTCAAGAACCGCTGTGAGGGTCCCTTTATTTTTAAATCCAAATTTGGTGGAATTTTTGTTCTTTAGGTTATCAAGGATGCTGAAATTCCGAAATCAGCGTTTAGAACAAGTTCGAAAAGTCGAACCAAAAGGATTAATTATTTTTGCATCTTTTGGTTTGAAAATTTTCGAATTCTGAATAAGCAGACCCAACTATACCCTAAAAACGCGCAGAAGCAGGTGTAGATTTAAAAAATAAATAATTTTTTT
>LDKF01001212.1:12440-25511 GCA_001026735.1 Rotylenchulus reniformis
AAAAAAAGAAAAATTGACGGAAAATCAAGACTTGATGAAAAATCATAGATTTGATTCATCATGGACAAAATCTGAGCTCAGATTCGTGATCAGCACCCCAAAAAACCCCTGGGTGTGAATTTTCAGCTCAGTTTATTGATTTTTTCCGCGGGACCGCAATTCTGCACCATTGCCCAATTTTTTATACCATTCGAATCAGCATAAAATTCTGAACAATTTTGCCTTTTATACTTTTTGTCTAACAAGTCTAACAAAAAAGTTTTCATACAGACTATAGCTCGTGGCGGTTTTTTTTTAACGTCCTAGCACCGTTAGTAGCAGGTCTTGCCCAACTCATTGGAAAAACTTAAATGACTTAAGAATGACAAAAACTTAACATGCTCATAGACGAAGAAAACGAATCATTATAATTTTTCACATACATGAATCCTGGTATGAATGAACATGTTGCACTTGAGCAATGATCTTGACAATAAAAAACGAATCATGATTGGGCAGGGATCTTGTTACGAATGTTAATGTCACGGCAACTAGACAAATCTTAATAAGAGAATGGGCCGAAAAATCCTGTTAAGATTACGCAAAATCTAAGTTGGAAAAATTCAATTTTAAAAATTTAGCAAATTTCTTACAGGTCTAGGCACTGCACTCTCCGCGTGCGGTCGCCGGATCAGCTTTAAGAACGTGCTCTGCCCGCATCTGCACTTCAACGCGCCCAAGTGCGACCTGCGTTTTAGCGTAAGAAATTGAGAAAAAATATTTGGGGTCATGCGGAATCGAACCAACGTTGCGTAACTTGTCAGATCGTCCGCTTTCCAGATTTGGCGCAGCATGCTAGAACTGTTACACCTGTTCAACGACCAGAAGACCGAAGCGCGCCATCTATGGGAGTGTGGTCTGCTGCTCGGCTTTTTGGAGATGAAAACGGTGAGAAAATTTACGCTTATGATGGTTTTTGAAAGTTTAAAAATCTGAAATTTCATGATTTTTTTGTCCAATTTCACCTTTTTTTCAGGGAATTTCGCCAGCTTTTTACTAGGCAAAAAATTCACATAATTTTTGCCTTTTTGGATTTTAAATTTCTGAAAATCCTTAAGTATGGCCCTCTTTTAGCAAACAATTTCAAATATTCCTAAATTATTATTTTCTCAAATTTTCCAACATATTTACAAAACTTCCAACTAAAATTTTTTGTCAAATTTCCTAAATTTTTTTTTAAAAATCCTCTAGACTCCCAAATTCTTGATCCCTGCCCTTCTATGCTCATTTTTTAATTTTTCTCAATTTATCGAAAAAAAATTTTTAAAAAATAGAATTTCACGCATTTGTACTTCATCCTGTTCAAGACCTAAAATTTTCGTCATTTTTAGGAAAAATTTCTCACAAAATTTTCGAATTTTCCCATCGAAATTTTGCTCCTCATAAGGTGCACGCGCTGCTGCGCACCCTGCCCGGCTGCGGTCTGGTGATGCGTCTGTCGCTGGTGGCCAGCACCTGCGTGTGCATCACGGTCAAGGACGCGGACGGCGAGCTGTTGGACCTGGAACCGCTGGACGCCAAACGGCTGCAGGCCAAGAACCTGCACGACTACCTGATGGACATCATCATCGACGAAAAGGTCCGACAAAATCTTGACAAGAATTGGTGCATCATGAAGTCGGATGAATGGATCTTGACAAGAATTTATGGGCCAAGAATCGGGAACACCGAGTTCAATATTCCCCGGATACTAGCCCCCACAAGTGTCAGACAAAGCTTGACCGAACAATAAAATTTCGGAAAATTTCCAGAACTTTTCAAAAAAATATAGGCCTCAAAATTTCTTGAAATCATACATAAAAAGGGGGGGTAGGTCGGCCGAGCCGCGTGAGATGGTGGGTGGGTAGGGGGTCGGACCCAAAAATTGCGAAGGGGTCTAAAAATCGCCAAAAACTAAAAAAATGAAAAAATTTTCTTCGGACCCATAAAAAAAGGGGGGGTCCCCCTTTACCGGCCCCTCTTGCGAGCGATTGTAGGGGGTCGACCCCCCCCCCTTATTTTTTCTATGCTTGAAATTATAAGCCTTTCCTTTTTTCCCTAAGAACTTTTTGGGGAAAAAATCCGAGAAAACCAGGGGCTGTAAATTTTTTGAACAATTTGAGACCTATGAATTTTTATTAAAATTCCTGGAAAATCTCTTAAATTGCCTGTAAAATGTTTGATAAATCCGGAATACCCCAAGGGTCTGAAAATTTTGATTTTTCAATCTGAAAAAAACTTGGGAAATGGCCTAATGAGGAGCGGATGGCACCATCCACTCTTGTACAAGATATTATTGGCACGGAAATTTTTTTTTAATTTTTGGTGCCATTTTCACAGGTTGATTTTGTGCTTGATGCAAACCGGGAATGGCTGCACGTGGACCAGGTGAAGCGACGGTGCCAGAAGAGTGCTGCAAACAACGCAAACGCAACAACACAAAAGACGCAGCAAAACGGTGGTGACGCACATAGTCCGCCGAGGACGCGCGAACTGCGCACAAATGTGCTGCACGCAGGGACGGGCGTGCATGTGGAGCATAAAATCAGGCAAAAATCAAGGGGAAAATTGAAAAAAATGTAAAAAAAAATTAAAATTCGAAAAAATTCGAAGCTTTTTTTTTTGAAAAATAAGGCTGTATGTAAAAGTTGTGAAAAAATTTTAATTGCCAACATCTGTGAATTAAGAAAAATCATTAACATGTAAGATATGGTTGGAACGACAGAAGCCAGGCCTGTGAAATTTTTTGTAAAAAGGTAAAGCCTGTGAAATTTTTTGAAAAAGGTAAAGCCTGTGAAATTTTTTGAAAAAGGTAAAGCCTGTGAAATTTTTAATTTCTAAAAACAGAGGCATAGGGATAAGGGATCCAAAAAAAAACGATTATTTGGTCAATAAAAAAACGAACACTAGAGGCCTTTTTGAAAAACGACCTGTGAAAATTTTTGGAGAAGATGAGTTCAAAAAAAATTTTTAGAAAAAATAAACTATTCAAAATGTTTTGCGATTGAAAAATTTGCGAAAAAACTACAATGTCATTATTTTCGCCAAAAAATGGGTCGGATGCTCGCTTCATCAGGGCAACGAGAGCACGCTTCAAATTGGGCGAGTGTGGTTGTTGTACCAGGCCAAGGTACTTGTGTGAGAGTTGGGCGACCTTCATCCATTCTGCGGATGATCAGCGAGAGCCGCGGTCTCCCGCATGTGGTCGCGGAAGCGCGAGTGTCATTTATTCTGACTGAGCATGTTGGCGGCACTTCCAAGATGATGCTGCGACAAACCGCATGAACAATCGTCCCGGGTTCGCTTCCCATCCAACTCCGCTCGCCCGCGTGCGCGCACCCCTCAGCGACTCGCACCGCGCGAGTATGGCATCCGAGATCCGATGGAGAGATGTAGTGAGGCGCGCACTTTTATAGCACGCAGTTGATCAAAAAGGAAACTGTTTTCTGGGTTGCAGACGGCACCAGAGAAATGGTTGTATTCCCACACTCTCTCTTCCTACGCTGTTTTCTCTGCTTGCTCTCTTCTTGTCCCCTACTCTCTTACTTGACCATAACTTCTCTGTGTTCGCCCTTTATATGTGCACTCTCTCGCCTCGATTAATCCGTGAAAAACCTTTGGTTTTTTTCTTAATAAAATCCAAGCAACTTTCGTGTTTAAAAAATAGGGCCTAAAAATTTAGAATAAATTTTTAAAATTAGTTTGGCAAAATATTTTGATTTTTACAATTTTTTTAGCTTCACTACCATGCGTATTGCGGTTGTGACGTGCAAGTCGCGCAATGCGTTGGACACCAGCAATGAACCCGATGACGAGTTCGGGGAGCACGTATGATTATAAAATTGTGTAAAATGATTGAAATTTGAGACTCAAGTTCAGCGCCGATTTAAGAAAGTACTGTACAGAAATTTTCGCTCATTTTACCCTTTAAAGTTTGGAAAAATTAATTTTTAGACCTTATAAAAATTTTTACAAAAGAAAATCCTGATGATAAATTTGAAAATAAGAAAATCCAGATAAATTTAAAAAAGCCATAGTTAGATCTACTAAAATCTGGAAATTTCCTCGTCAACCCCAAAGCTTAAAGTGCGAAAATTTTTTGAACCGATTTTCTGCTTAAGAAATAATTGAAACATATAACTAAAGAAAATTTTTGCATTCTTTTCAGAATTCGAAGCCTGCAACCTCTGGAATTGCCGCAACAAGTTGCCCGACTACAACAACTTTTGAACAACAGCTGGATGAGCTGTTGCGAGCGCATGGAAAGACGCGCGCGGATGCGCGGCAAGCACTGGACCGGATGGAAGGACAAGTGAGTCCCGGGACTCGATTTTGACACCATTCAGTCCCGAGACACAAATGTTGAGTCTCGGGGAAAACCAATTCGGGAATTGAGTTACAGCTTCGAGACTCAATTAAATGGCCCGGGACCCATTAATAAGGGAACCGAGACACAACTTTTAATGTCCTGTGGCCTTCTCATCCCAGGACTCTGCTAAAGTTCTGAAACAAAACGAATCAGGTCACAAAATTTCCGACCATTCGAGACTCTATACAAATGTCTCGGAGCGTATTTGGACTCGAAAGCAATGTCGCGATACCCAAAACCCTGATAAGTTCCGAGACTGAACTTAAGCCCCTAGAGCAGATTGCGCGGAGGTTTTAGTTAAGTTTTAAAATTTTGCAAAATTCAGCCCCCATCCTCCTCATCCTCCGACCCGTATGCAGCTCCAACATTTGCCACCATCACAAATGGATACCATCACCAAATTGCAGGACCAGCCGCAAGCACCACCATTGGCACAGCGGAGGGTAAAAGTTTCAGAGAATATAATTTTAGTTTTTTGAAAAATTTCTAGGTTTTAGGGTACAAAAAAACGCAAAAATTTATGGAAATGAACAAAAAAAATTTATTTCTTAAGGGTCTAAAATGACATTTCTAGATTCTAGGGAACCTCTGGAGAACCAATTTTTGCGGAAATCTTTGGAACATATTTTTCGCCCTTAAGGAAACCCCTAATTTTCGCAAAATTTCAGGCCCCACCTCGGCCTACCATAACCCACAACAACAACAACAGCCATTCTACTTACAGTACCCCGCACAACATGATGGCACTCCATCGATAGCACAACATCATCCGTCCTCCTCCTCCTCATCGATGTACTTCAGTGTTGCGCCGATAGGGCAGCCACCGCCCGCAACAAGTTGCGCCGCAACTTCCGCCGTTGACAACAAGTTCCTGGTGATGAACAACAGCGCAACTTCTTCCTCGAGCAGTACAACCACAACCACTCCGTTGTGGTGCAGCAGCACAACTTCGGCCCGCGGATCATCTGGCGGCCTAACCACAACAATGTTGCTGCCCACGATGACCATGACAGTGCCGGCGGCGGCAACAAGTTGTGCTGACAACTTTGGCACAGGCAACTCGCAACAACAGCAGCACTATGTGCAACCTGCGCAACAAAATCACAACAATAACAGCCACAACAGTACCGTAATCGGGAGCAGCAACAGGTACGGTAGAGTACAGTAATCCACACTTTGACTCGCATGCAATAACTCGACTTATTAGGTGGTCTTGATGTCAAAATTGAGCAATATTGATTGTTTAAATGGACTAAATCAGATTTTGATCAGGCTCCCATACTATAGGACATGGGGATACGGTAGCTGGCACGAAAATGCGGTTACCCATGGTGAGACCTGTGTAAAAAAAACAAAAATTTGCTGGCAACCTATTTTTGTAAACTCGACTAACTTGTAAGTTTGTGCTCAAGTTTTTAAATGGGTTAGACTTTTAGAAATCCGAATAAATATTTTTCCTAGGTTAAACGCTCTTAAAAATTCCATCCAGAAATTTTGCGCCGAAACATTTGAAAACCCTGAACATTTCCACAGGTTTCAGCAACCAAATCCCCGATTTACAATAATTCCTTCAGTCCGGAGATGTTGAATTTTCACAATTTTTTGCGCAGGAATTTTCATCTTTTTTTTCAGTTTCCAAGCGCCATTTTCCACCACCGTCGGAGGCCAACAACAACCCGCGCAACATTTTATCGTGCAAAACACCAACAACAATAACACTGCCACAAGCGAGTTGTTCCGCCGGATGATGGGCGGTGGCAACAACGACGGAAACGGTTCATCAACGGCGTGAAGTCCAAAGAGTACAAGCCCCGAAATAGCCGAGAAAAACCTCAATTTTACCCCTAAATTCACATGTTTAGTCAACCTGATAGAATGCCAATGCCATTAATAAGGGCGACAAAACTCGATTCAAATTAATATGGAAACAGAAAAGGCTAAAAAAAATTTTCTTCAGATTTTTTTGGAGGGCAGATCGCTTGTACTCATGTTCATTTTTTGGTTAATGGAAACTAAATTTTCCGAATTTTTACTTTCACTGGCGCGTAAAAGTCCTAATAAAATTTTTAAGCAATTCAAAATTTTCCATAAAATGCTAAGAAATTAACTGATCTATTATTTCCAAAAAAAAATGCGAAAATTGAAAAAAAAGAGAAATTGCAACGGCCGGGAATCGAACCCGGGCCGCCCGCGTGGCAGGCGAGCATTCTACCACTGAACCACCGTTGCTATGCTATTGTAGTCTCCTCTAACTTTTGGAATAGTAATGATTTTTGGCTACCGAAAATTTTCGCAATGGGATGATTTGATTCTGGTAAAGTCTAATAAAAAAAAACCGAATAAATTCGATTTAAAAATGACTAATTAAAACGATTTATTTTGTGCAAAAAAATAGAACAAAAAATTGCCTATAAAGTGAGCCTAAGCACATTGGAATTAGTGCATTTTGTGCCCAAAAATTCCACAATTTTTAGGAAAAAAATCCTTAAAATACAGTTCAATAGTCCAATTTTTATGGGCTTAGGCTTATTTTATAGCTAATTTTTTGCTGAATTTTTTGAGGCAAAATTCATTCCTTTAACTTACATTTGAATCGCGTTTTGGCGCCCAAAATGGCCCAGTCCCCACCTCTTCAGTTAGTTGTGCCATTTGATTTTTTGAAAAAAAAATAAAAAAAAAATTTGCCCTGTGACTCATGGCCAATAATAAATTTTCGTTTTCAACATCATCAATTTCACAACCATTTACGATCATGTTGCCCCCGCCGGGGTTGATAGCATTTTACGACGACAGCATTTTGTGTGTGTGTGTGTTCAATGGGCCAACTACCAACCGAACAATGTTCCGTTCTGTCATATAATCGGCCATTTATGAATGTTTGTTGGGGGGTTGTTGTGCGCGGTTGCCGAGCAACTTTATGAGCCGGAAGCTTGCAAAAGTTGCGCTACTTTCTCTATGTATTTGGATGAGGTTGTCCAGCAATTTTGTTTGCCTGGAGCACTGTTCCATGTTGCAGTGAGTTGCGCAACCGTTTCAATATATTTTGGTCCTTTTCCTGGCGGTTACCCGACATTTGCGCCCCAAGCATTATAACTCGGTTCAAACGCCACCTAGAGAAATGAGTTTAATGTCAAAAAATAGAGCAGAAAATTAGCTGCAAAACGATCCTAAGCCAGTTCGAATTGGTACATTCTGGCAAAAGTTATGGCCAAAATAAACGGATTTGGCCAATTTTACAGTATTTTGGCCATAACTTTTCCTAGGATGGACCAATTGGAATGGGCTTAGACTTATTTTATAAGCAATTTTTTGTTCTATTTTTTGACACTAAATCCTTTCTGTAGATTGCGTTTGGGGGGCGCAAATGTCATAACACGTTTCCTGGCCATATCACATCATATTATTTGCTTTGTTGGTCGGAGATACTGGGTCAACTTATTATGAACCGGAAATTTATGGGATGTAAATGCGAGAATGCAATTTTCACCTTGTAACATATTTGGTCTTGGGATACCCTGGAATGTAAAGCATTTTTTGGCCCCAAAACTTGTTGTGTAAGGCTTGCCGGGCATTTTGTGAGCCAAAAAAGTTTATTTGGCATTTAAGGAAATGACAACAACTTGTATCAAATTGCACAACAATTTCGGATGATTTGGCGCGCGAAAATATTTTTTGAAACATTGAAGACTTTCGTGTCGAAAAATTGCTGTCATATTCCCCCTAACGAGTTGCGCGACAACCCTCTGGGTGGAACCTCACAGAAAGTGATCGGGAGGGGGCAACCACTTCAACAACCACCCACTCATAACGGAGCAGTTGGTGGCGGTGGTTGTTCCCGTCCATAGGACCTGCTGCTGTCTATCCTCGAGATATACCACTTGACAGTGTCGCCCCTGATGATCACACATTCCTGTTTTTCTATGGGTTTCATAGATTTTTTTAGGGATACAAATTTTTGGTCGATTTTTTTATGAAATTATTTTAGCACTTATATGGATTTTCCAAAGTTCCCCCAAGCATCAAACGACATAAAAAAATTCCCATTTTTCTTGTATTTATGAGCCGTTCTTGCATTTTGACCTCTGAACCCACTTGACAATTATTGCTAACCTGTGGATTTTCTGCTGGAAATTTTCAAGGACTTTCATGGGGCAAATATTTCTAGTGTGGTTAAAATCAGCCCATTGTTTGTAGAATTTTCTATTCATCTGATGAGTAACCCCTCATAAAATTCCGATTTTTTTAAAGATTTAATTTGCATTTTCGATATAAAATTTGGAGAAAAATCCCTCTTTTGAATAGGATTTGCATTTCTCATGTTTCCATAATTTCACAGAAAATCACAGTAATAGGCCTCTTCCTCTTCGAAAATTTCATCAAGCTCATGAAAATTGCGGAAATCCAGAATTCAAGTCCCTTAAAACTTTCGCGCACCGTTGAAGAAATTCTCTTAAACTCTGTATTTTCGCCATTTTCAAGAGTTCTGATGTGGAATTTTCGGAACCCTTAGGCTAGCTACGAAAATCCACGAAAATCCACGAAAATTCACGCCTCGTCCCCGCTGATCGATCAGCCACCTATCCATCCTCTCGGGAGGGATCACCATTGTTTGTTCCTTCGAGATTTGTGGGTGTACCGTCATTGTTTGTATTCCCCGAGAACATCCCCGCTAAATCGATCCGTCGGATATGTTTTTACGACGAAAATCCCTGAAAATTCCATGAAATTTTGCCTAACCCACTCTCCTCGCTCATCAGCCATCTACTCAATAACTCCGAGAATTTTCCAGTATTTCTCAAGTTTAATTTTTTGCATGCCATAGCAAAATCGCACTAATTTCCGGATTTTCGAGCCTATAAAATTTTTGAAAGATTAAGTTCTACGAATTTTAAATCCCTCCTTTTTACATACATCTCAACAAAATATAGGAAAACCAAGGGGGTTCTCCCCCCCCCTGGTTTTCCTATATTTTGTTGAGATGTATGTAAAAAGGAGGGATTTAAAATCCGTCTGTATTTTGTTTTAAATAATATCTCTCTGTAAAAAACAATGTGCTAAATTTTTCAACATCAGAATCAGATTCAGCATCAGATAGCGTCTTTAGAAATTTTTTGTATAGCTTTTTTAAATTGGATGCATAAACTAAACAGGCACCAAAAGGGGCAATAAATTACAACTTTGAGCAAAAAAAAATTCGGTCGGATGCTGCCTCATCGGAGCAGCGAGAACACGCTTTAACCTGGCGAGCGGTACCATGGTACGCGAGTTGGGCGACCTTTCATCCCGCGAGGGATGATCAGCGAGCGGCTGCAGCCACTCGCGCACGGTCGCAGGAGCGCGAGTGCGATCAGTGCACTCGGAGAATGGATTGAGACATATTACGCAGCCGCCTTATGTATTCCTCCGTATTCGACTCCGTTCCAACTCCACTCGCCTGCGTGCGCGCACCCCTCAGCGCCCTCGCACCGCGCGAGTGTGGCATCCGACAACGGAATGCTGTAGTGACGCGCGCGCTTTTATAGCACGGAATTGAGCAGTTAGAGAAATGATTGCTAGGTTGCAGACGGCACCAGAGAAACGACTGTGCATCCACACTGTCTCGTTCTTACGCTGACTTCTCTGCATGCCATCTTCGTGTGCGCGCTCTCTCATCTCCGCTACCACCTTTGCGCTCTCTCACCTTTACGCAATCTCTCCCTCTCTCTCACCTCGTTAATTAACGTCGTGTTTTTAAAGTCACCTCCTATGACTTTAAAAATTGCCAATTTGGCCACGCACAAAGCTAAAACTTTTTTGGCCGCAGTCATAACAAGCAAATATTTGCAGAATATTCCCTATTTTTATCGCTTGACGAGTTTTTTCGAATTTTCCAGGATTTTTTTTTCAAAAATTTTTTTTTGGGTTAAAAAATGACGGAATTTTCTCCAAATTTTCATGGGATCTTCTCGTCATTTGCTGATTTATTTTCCAATTTTTTTTTTCGATTTTCGCCCATTTTCCTATTTTACTCCAATTTTCTCATATTTTCATCCAATTTCCCCTCATTTTTCCCAAGTTTCGTCTGATTTTTAAGCCTATAAATTTCTATTAAATTTCCAATCCCGTCATGGTCCAACAACTTCTCTTAGTTCTGTTCCTGACCATCGCCTACTGTATTGACGCGGACGACTTGGGCTCGCTGAGCTGCTACCGTAACTACGGATACACCTTGGGTGTGGAAGAGGTACGGTATTGAAAAATTAGGGACAATTAGGGGGGCAAATGGGGGTTGCCAGATTTTTTATGCACATTTAAAGACAGAATTGTGGGTTTTCATCAGTGTAAAAAGGGGTTAAAATATTTTAGAGTGGCTTAACCTACCAACTCAGAGGCATATTCATGCCTTGAAAATTAATTTTTTAGATTTTCCCAATTCTTAACCCTATGTAAAGAGGAATTTTGAGTTCCATTGATTAGCCCTTAAAAAAATTTTGATGTTTTCTACATAATACCAACATTTCGTTGCCCAACACTCTGGAAATCCCGGAAATTTCAGAATTTTCATAATTTCGTGCTTAACCCTTTGAACATCCCGAATTTCTGTTTTTTATTAAAAAAATGTATGCCTAACTCTCGAAAATCCCGGAAATTTCAAAATGCTCACAAATTAATTCCTACCTTAACCTATATTCGTTGCTTTTGCTTAACCCTCTGCTGAAGGTAGAAATTCTGAAATTTTTTCTACTCTAACCCTAAAAATATACGTGTTAAGGCTCCTGAAAGCCCTTTAAAATTTTCAAGATTTTTCGGAAATTTTAGGTCCGCTGTGCGCCGCCATTGGCAGGAAGTCCAACCTATTGCTTGAAGGCCGATGTGTACGATGGGCGGGTGGTCCGGGATTGTGCTTCGGCCGCCCAATGTCCTCAGGTCAAATTTTTTTTGAACATTTTAGGTCAAAAAAATTAATTGGTAAAGTTTTTATAGAGGAAAGGATCAAAAAATCCGGGAAAATACAATACAAAGGGAATTTAGGGTTATTTGAATCCTAAAGAATGGAATTTTCGGGGAAAAGCGATAAAATTCTAGTGGAGCCCGTTGAAAGTTCATGAAAAAGTGCACAAAAATTTGGGGAAAAACCCAGACGAGAACCCCCCTCAAAAATTAAAAAAATTCCCAATTTTTCACAGGGCGAAGGCTGCGCACCGATCACCTATGATCAGGATGGGACCACTGGTGCGATTTTTATTGGTGTATTTATTTTTGATTACATAAATTCAAATGAAAATTTTCCGAATTTTGCATTAGTGAAAAAATCCGAATTTTTTAATTTTCAGATTTTGTGTGCTGTTGCAGCAGTTCGGACCTATGTAACGGGAGCATGGCACCAAGAAATTCTGATCTTGGCATTGTGATCACTTTGATATTTTTGGCCTTTTCCTTGGCATTTTTCGCGTAAAAAATTCTTCAAAAAAAAAATTCTTAGTGAAAATCGGGGAAAATTATCCCCGAATTTTATGCACATTTCAATTATATAGCTGACATCAAAAGATGTAGCATCCTTGGCATTTTTCGCGTAAAAAATTCTTAAAAAAAAAATTCTTAGTGAAAATCGGGGAAAATTATCCCCGAATTTTATGCACATTTCAATTATATAGCTGACATCAAAAGATGTAGCAACGGTGGTTCAGTGGTAGAATGCTCGCCTGCCACGCGGGCGGCCCGGGTTCGATTCCCGGCCGTTGCAATTTCTTTTTTAAATTTTATAATTTTTTTGGCCAAAAACGGTCAAACTTTCCAACTTTTAAAGCATTTTTGGAAAAGAAAACTTATGGAAATGATTACAAAAAATAATAATAAATAATGTCTTAATTCCCAGCAAAACTTCACATGGTCTATATAATGAATTTTATCAATAAGTTTGGCCATATTTTAATACTTTCTGGAATTTTTTTAATTTTTTTTTTTGCCCTTTTTTGCAGTATATGACCTCGATATATATGGATTTTCGCAATTTTGGCCCCTTTGGCCCCTGATTGTCGAATTTTAACTTTTTGTTAAGTCTCGGGAACCAAAAAGGCCATCGATTCCTCGGGGACCCTCATTTTGGCCAAATTTCATGGCCACCAAAGGGAGTGTCCCTCTTTGGCCATTTTGTTTTGGCCCAAACTCTGACTCATGCCAGCCAGTATGTTGCTTTGGCACAATTGTCATGTGACCCCCAAAAGATGTTGTAAGTGTCAAAAGATGAAAAAAATATCAAAAAGCCAAATTTGTCAATATTTAGGCCAAAAAATATTAAATGCCAATTAGATTTTTTAGAGCCAAATTTAGATCCAAAAATAGTCAACTGAAGAATTTTATTGATTTTTAGGGAAAAATTCCGGCAATTTTGTAGTATTTTTTGTTATTTATTTTTTAATATTTTTTTCTAATCATGTCAAATTTTTTGCCTAATTTATATTTGTTTTTTTTACTCAAACTTCATTGTGCAAGTCCTAAGGGAACTTAAAGAAGAGGAAATTGCGCGAAAATTAGCCTCAATTTTTCTTCTTTTTGTGAGTTCCATCGATCCATCGATGATTATTCCCCATTCCTCATTTCACTTTTGGTAAACATTCCACAGCTGTAAAAAGCAAATATCATTTTTCACAATTTAAAAGAAAATTTTCACAAAATGACCAAAAATTTTCGAAAATTGTTGATAT
>LDKF01001212.1:30716-43253 GCA_001026735.1 Rotylenchulus reniformis
AAAATTGTCTGAGAACGCGAATCTGTGAAAATTTTTAAAAGCATGAAAAATTATGTAAATTTCGACTTTGCATCAATTTCCATTTTCTCGAAATGCTTTTTGGATTTGTAAATTTATCGGACCACAAAAGGCCTGTTGGGTTTCATAATAATTTTCTAGTCAAGAAATTTTTTGCCAGATTTGGACGCCATTTTGGTGGCTCGCCCCGATGCCATTGAGCAGCTACAAAATCGGCAGAAAATGATAATGTTGGTTCAACAACAATGTTCGACTCCGAATTCGGCGGAAAGCCCAAATTCCGAGAAGGCCGAAATGGCACGACTCGCGCGAGACAGGGAAGCCCTAAGCGCAGAGGTCGGACGAAATTTTTTGTGAAAATTTCCCTAAATTTTTCTATGATATAAAAATTTGCTTTTCGGATTTTTTAGGTATTTTCGCCGTAAATTATTTTTCAAAAAAAATTCGCAACCAAAATTTTTAAACAATTTTATTTCCAAAAAGTAGGGACCCAAAATTATTATCCATAAATTTTAAGAAAAATTTTCCCATATTATTTTTCTACCTTTTCCCAAAAGATTCTTCGAAATTTTCGAGAAAGAATTTTCGGTTGTGAAAGTATTTTCCCCTGCTTTTTAGAGGAAAATACTCTTAATTTGAGCGGAGATTTTCATGGATTTTTGGGAAATTATTTTCTTCCGATTTTTCAGGAATTTTCGAACCCTTCTCCTTCCTATATTTTTCATGTTTTCCGTTTAAAAAATTAAAAAACTTTATTTTTTAGGTTCACTCCCTGGAGGAGAACTACTCCAATCTGTTCAAGCTGTACGAGAAGATGCGCATGAACTGCGTCAACTTGAAGGAGGCAAAAAATTCGAAAAAAAATCGTAAATTTTTTTTGGAAATTTTTACAGACAGAACAATCCCTGCGCTTTGACCTCGGTGAGCTGAGCAACAAGTACTCCGCTCTGCAGCAGATGTACACAGAACTGTTGTGGGAGGCCCAACGGAAATTGGACGGGTTGGAAATTTGGGAAAATTGCTTTCATAACAAGGGATTCGAACCACCGCTGCTTAACTTGGCAGATCGGACGCAAAAATAATGAAAATTACATAAAACTCGAATGGAAGTCGAACCATCTTGCTTAACTTGACAGATCGGATGCGAAAAAAAATTGCACAAAACCTCGAGAGGGATTCAAACATCGCTGCCTAACTTGTCATATGGACTCAAAAAAACAGAACCCCGGGCGGGATTTGATTGCCTTTCTCGGCAGATCGAAAATACGGAAAGGCACAACCTTAGTGGGATTCGAACCAGCGATGCTTAACTTGTCAGATCGGACACAAAAAAATGAAAAAGAGCCTTAAATACGAGAGCATTCGAACTAGTTTTGCTTAATTTTTCAGGTCGAGCATCTAAAATAAGTTAAATAGATAAAAAAAAATCCGAGTGGGAGTGGGATTCGAACCAGCGTTGCATAAATTGGCAGATTGGACACATTTGAAATTTGTTTAGGGCCCAAGTGGAATTGAACCGTGCCGAACGTGAACATCAGGAAAAGACGCTGGGCATACGATTGGCCCTGAAAAGGTCACAGATCCAAATCGGAGCCCTGGAGAGTGCGCTGAAAACCAAGGTCGAAAATTTTACGATTTTTAAAAAAAATCAGGCCTATTTTAAAAATAAGATTGAAATTATTTATTCCTAAATCTTTTAAAAATTTGAACAATGAAGTAATGGAGCGCAAAAATTGTTTTTTAACATGAGGTTCGGACTTCGGAGCAAAATTTTTTTCTAAAAATTAAGAGCAAAAATCCAAATTTTCAGGGTAAAAAATTTTTCGGAATTTTTTCAAGCTTTTAAAATCAACTTTTAATTTTAATAGAAAATCTAGGTCAAGGTTTTACAATTGTACAAAAAAATGCTCTAAAATCCAAGATCAAATCCTAAAAATTAATTTTTTATCGCAAAAATCCAATGTAAATTTAAAGAATTTTTTGGAAAATTTAGGCCAAGGAAAATGAGGAATTGCATGCAATTTGCGATCAGCTGATCGCCGCCAGGGACACCGCAATGGGATCAGCAGGGGAGGAGGATACCGAAGAAAATTCAGAATAAAAATTTGTTCATACAAAATGTTAACAATTATTTTTTATTTTTTTTATAATAATGATTCTCGCTTTGGGTGATTCTCGCTTTTTCTGCTCAACAAGCAAAATTATAAATTTTTATTTAAAAAATATTTCCAAAAAAATTTGGGGCAATCTGGGAATTGAACCCAGGGCCTCTCGCACCCAAAGCGAGAATCATACCACTAGACCAATTGCCCGCTGTTAAAATTAGTAGAAAAATTATCCAAATTTTTAAAAGAAATTGAAAAATTGAAAAGCGATTGACAAATTCTCAAACAAAAAAACGAAAAAAAATTTCGTGATATTAATTTTCAGAGTACAGCCATGTTCATAAGTTCATAACATTCTTAAAAAACCCAATTTGTAAGGTTCAAAAGGGATAAGGAAATCTCCTAATTGGAGTCAATTTCGACAAATTTTTTATTTTCAAAATTCCATTTCAAAAAATATTACATATGTAAAAACATCGGAAATCCAGGTCAGTGGGTGGGAAAATAGCAGATTCATCTTCACATCCAATTGAAAAATAAATAAAATGCTCAAAATTGGAAAAGTTGATCAAATCCCAAAAAAAANAAAAAAAATATTAAAGATCACCCCGATCATTTCGATCACACCAACACCACATCATCGTTGTCCTCCTCCTCAACCTCGTCTTTGCTGTTGTCTTTATCCTTATCAGCCGTCTTCCCCTCACTGCTATCGCCATTTTGTTGGGCTACCGTGGTTGTCTCTGAAAAAATTTCACATTTTAAATCAATTTACTAAAGATTTTCTACTCAAAGGTGCCTAACAAGGTCAAAATTTTTGAGAGCAGATCCATAGGGCCAAGTAGGGCTCAAAAAACCCGAGTTGCTTAACTTGCCAAACAGTCCTAGGTCCTAAACTCGATGATGACCACCACCACCCCCGAAGTAAGAGTTCGAAAAATTTCTATAGGGTCCCCTCTGTTGTTTTTCTCCAGCGGACCCTATCGGAGCCGCTGGCACCCTTAATAAAGTGGAATTTCATCCCGTGTCAAAAAATGATCTATTTTCTAAAGAAAACTGCGCAAAATCTCACTTTTCACATTTTTGAAAAATTTGTTCATTGTCACCCCCTGCTGAAATGTTCGGTTCGTTACGCCCCTAGGCTCGCATCTAATAAATTGCTTCCTGCCAAAACTGACCCGGGACCACCCAAAGAGGGCTCAATTGTTGGTCCCCGATACCAAATTCCTCCCCTTCTCCACTCTTGTCGGCCTCCTTTTCGGCGGGTACGGCATCTACAGTTTTGGAGGCATTGGCATTCTTCCCGTTTGCGGCCGGCCAATCGAACACGATCACATCGTCGTCATCCTCCTCTGTCTGCTTCTCTGCTGCAGTATTCTCCTTCGTCGTCTGCTTCTCTGACGCAGCAAGATCTTTCGTCGTCTGCTTCTCTGCTGCAGTACTCTCCTTCGTCGTCTGCTTCTTCGATCCATCACTATTTTTCGTTGCCTGCTTGTCTGTCCCGGCATCTTTCTCCGCCGCTATTTCTCCGTCAGATTCGGAACTGCTGTCCAACAACAAAATCTCCTCAATCGGCCCACTGCGTTCAATGTCCTTCAACACCAGCGCCGAGGGGTCCATGTTGGTCCGTGGCAGCAGGAAATTGCCGTTACCCTCCTTGACCAGCGCGCGGTAGCCCTGAAAACATTTAAAAATTAAAAAAAAAATCAACAATCTTAAAGACTATTCTTGGTATTATTTTTCTGAAAAAAAGGAAATAAAAAAGGCCGAAAATGGAGTAAATTTAATAATTTAAAAAATAAAAATTCGATTTTGAAGTAAAAAATTTTCCCACCTTGACCAGCGTGAGCATTTTGTCAAAGAGGGTCCGACTGCACTCGTCCTTTTCCTTGCATTCTGGGCGCTTGTGGCCCAACTGGGCACAGTTTGAGCACAGGTCGCGCAGGTCCATCTGGGTTACAATGCCGTCTGAAAATTGCGAGAATAAAAAAACTGAAAATGACAAAAAATTTAAATTGATTGATGACCTTAGATTTTACTAGAACACTCAAAATTCTTTTCTATAAAATTTTTTAATATTTTTGAAATGTTTAATTTCGCGTCTTTTGGACCCCACCTGGACAAAGCCCGTGCAATTGCAGTCCAACCGGATCAATGGTGCCATTCTGCTCTATGCCGTCCATCACAAGGAAAGTATCGAATTTCTGAAAAATAAAATGAAATTTTTAAAATTTTTCGAAATTTTATTTTGCCTGTGACAAATCGATCATGTTCTCCTCTTGTAAATGCACAAAAAACACTTTGGTGAATTCTTCGAGGGCCTGACATATTTCTTTGTGCAGAGTTCGTGAAATCTGCAAAAAAAATATGAGGCGTCCGATCTGTCAAGTTAGGCAACGCTGGTTCAATTCCCATCAGACTTACTTCATCGCGCGAGCACTGGGCCCGTGTGTGGTTGAAATATGCGCACTTTGGGCATATCATCCTAATGGTTTCCTGGAAAAATCAAAAAAAGTTCGTTATGAAAGCCAATCTATAGCGGTTCAATTTAACTAGCATTTATGGCGATTTTAATAGATTAAAAAAAGGAAATTTGATTTTGTACAGGTTAAAAAAATGGACAGGATTTTAACATCCGTCCGATCTGGCANCCGATCTGTCAAGTTAGGCAACGCTGGTTCAATTCCCATCAGACTTACTTCATCGCGCGAGCACTGGGCCCGTGTGTGGTTGAAATATGCGCACTTTGGGCATATCATCCTAATGGTTTCCTGGAAAAATCAAAAAAAGTTCGTTATGAAAGCCAATCTATAGCGGTTCAATTTAACTAGCATTTATGGCGATTTTAATAGATTAAAAAAAGGAAATTTGATTTTGTACAGGTTAAAAAAATGGACAGGATTCTAACATCCGTCCGATCTGGCAAGTTAAGCAACGCCGGTTCAATCCCCTTATAAAGCCAATGAATTTTTTGGCACTACCTGAAAAGCGGTCACTTTTGAAAACCCAAAATTTAACAGGGGGGACCCTGTTCATTTGAAACCAAAAAAAATTTTTTTCAATTTTTTTTTACTTTTTTAACTATTTTTGAGCAAAAGAGTTGCATAAAAAACAAAAAAAAATTTTCATTTTTGTCTAAAAGGGGGGAACCTTAGGTTTTCAAAAGTGGCCGCTTTTCAGGTAGTGCCAATTTTTCCCCCTATTTACAAGTTTGTTTATAATCCTTTATATACTAGTAGTTTTTTATATTTGTCCGATCTGGGAAGTTAAGCATCGTTGGTTTGATTCCTTGGATTTTAAAAATTTCATTATCGCTGTATTTTCCCTGTCCGATCCGGCAAGTTAAGCACCATTGGTTCGAATTCCCCATTAATTTTCTACATTATTTTTATTTTAACCCACGACCTTCGAGATCTTGCCGCTCGGTGCGGATGCCCGGAGGCGTTTGATGAGCGGGTCGTTGCGCCGCACCATGTACTTGTCCGCCTTCCGCTTCAGTGCCCCCTTCGCTTGCTCCTTCTCCAACTCCTGCTTCTGCTTCTTCTCCCTGGCGAGACGAATCTTCTTCTGCAACTCATCGTCAGAGATACGCTCATATCTGTGGATTTTTGGGGAAATGGTTTCAAATGATTTATAATTTAGTTAATATAGAGATATAAAGAAAATTGATGAATTTGAGAGTGAAGTGAAATCAGCGGGTCCGGAAGTTCCGCGTTCCGGTCATTCAGAACCAGTTTCTTTTTAGGGTTGGATCGAGCCGGATTAGGGCCAAACTGGAAGTTGGAAGCGAAAATACATCCCTCACCCTAAGAATGGCAATCTTTGAAATTTTCATCAAATTTCATTAAAAAATAAAATATGTTATAAATAATTTTACTAAAAATGGTTTTTTTTTGTTTCCGGCGTACCAGAAATTCTAACTTCACTTTTCACCTTAATTGGATATATTTAATAATGTTAATGCAAGTTCTTGTAATTTGAAATAAGTAAAGTTTTTATGAGATAAAAAATTTTTATGGAATAACTAAAAGTTAGAGCACACATTTTACTTTTTTTAAAAAATATATTAATGATATCTATAAATCACATATTCGAAGCAAATGTGTCGAATAATCGTTGTTCATCGTCATCGAATAGGCATCAGCATCAAAAATATCCCCAAATCCCCAGGGACAATCCCCGATAACTAATAATATAAACCATAATAAGTGCATTTTGCCGATTTGGAATTTAAAAAATCGGTTTAATTATAAACTTGTATGTCTGAATGACTCTGCAACTAAATTTCCCACACTTCTATCATTCAAAACATAAGAAAAAAATTTTTTCTATTAAATAGCAACATCTCTATCGAAAGAAAACCTTAAAAAACAATTTTTCGCTAAATTATTTATCTTCATCTTTTTCTCATATTTTTTATGTCCCAAAATCCCAAACGAACCCATACTCACCGGCAGTTGAACTGGCTGTGCCCCTGGCGTCCACAGTTGAAACAGATGCCCAGGTCGCGCACCTTGTCCCGCTCCTTGGTGGCCAGCTCGCGCTTCTTGCGCATGTCGTCCAGCGCTCGCCGCTGGGCCATCGCCAACTCGTTGATGGGCGTCGGGCGTCTGCTCATTGACGCGGCAGAGGAAGAAAGTGCAGATGGGAAGCGTCGCTGTTGATCCATGAGTGGGTTTCGAAACTGTAAACCCTAACAAAAAAAAANCGCACCTTGTCCCGCTCCTTGGTGGCCAGCTCGCGCTTCTTGCGCATGTCGTCCAGCGCTCGCCGCTGGGCCATCGCCAACTCGTTGATGGGCGTCGGGCGTCTGCTCATTGACGCGGCAGAGGAAGAAAGTGCAGATGGGAAGCGTCGCTGTTGATCCATGAGTGGGTTTCGAAACTGTAAACCCTAACAAAAAAAAAACTCGAAAAAACTCGAAAAAATCCTAAAACTAACAAAGTCTCGACCGCCGCCGGATGAAGACATGAACGAAGGCGGCACTCCTGGAGTGTTCATTATCGGCAGAGGATTCGGTGCTCCACCGTATCCGCCAGGAATCCTTGGACCCATCATCATTCCGGTTCCGGGTCCACCCCCAATAGGTCTCGGCGGCGAAAATTGAGGCATCATCTTACTACCGTAACCGCCCCCTCCGCCGGGCATCATCATCGGCGGACCATCGCGCATCATCATCCGCGGATCATTTGGACCTCCGGACATCGTCATCCGTGGATCATCGCGCATCATCATATGCGGACCAATTGGACCTCCGGACATCGTCATCCGTGGATCATCGCGCATCATCATCATACGCGGATCATTTGGACCTCCGGACATCATCATCCGCGGATCAACATCCGGCGGCATCATCGGTCGTCCAAGCGGCGTCAACATTTCCGGCGGCAGCGGTCCCTTCAGATCTCCTGGCCTAGGGGCCCAACTCTCGCCAAGCATGCCCTGAGGCGGGGGCGGAGACGGCGACATGGCCATGGGCTCCTGACCGACAAGGAGCATCCGCTCGTCACGGCGATCAAATCGCGGACTACGACGGTGGTCTCTGTCCCGGCTGCTGTTCCGACTCCGATGACGACGATCATGATCATGGTGATGGCGATGACGCGGTTCATCATCATAGTGTGATGATCTTCGTCTAAATTTTTTACAGATAATCGAGATGCTATCCCATGATACATCCGGATTATAACAACAAATTAATCTTTCCGAATATTGATCTAATATTTGGATTGTTTAAGTACTTAAGTATTTGTCAAAATTATTTGATTTTTCTAAATTATAATTCAAAATATTCTCGTTTATCTAAAAAAAATATTTTCCAACTTTTTTAAATATTAAATAAATTATGGGCATATAATGGCCAATTTTTGATGATTGATCTATTAGGTTAAACCGCAAATTATTTATTAGCAAAATTTTTAATCTATCCTTCTTTCCAGTAACAATTCTCTAGATTACTTGCTGAACGAATTTAAATAATGGAACTTTCGTCCTAGAACTCTATGCTCAAACTCGTTGCAAAAAACTCACTCCTCCCGACCGACATCGCGCCATTCCTCATTAAGTCTAGAGCGATGCATCGGCGGTGGCTGTGGCGACTGCGAACGCATCGCCGGGCGACGACTGCCACTAGAATGTTCAATTCAATTATCTCACGAAACTCATGTTATCCTAAGCTCAACTCGTGAATGATAATGGCAAACTTACTCCCTCTCTCGCCACTCCTCATCATGTCTAGAGCGATGTATCGGCGGCGGTTGTGGTGACGGCGAGCGACTGGCCGGGCGGCGTCTGTTACTGTGTGGTTGCGGGCGATCACGGTCGCGCTCGCGGTAGTTGCGCCACTCCTCGTCCATGCTCCGCTCCACCATCTGTCCCACCAGTTGGCTCAGCCCTATGTCCCTCTCCGACGGACGCTTAAGTCGCTGGCCCTCGTCCACATGGCGACCCTGGAACGCGTTGTTGTTGTCGCCGCGCCAAGAAGAGTTGCCCTGCGATGGTGGTGAAATGCTTCGATGTTTGTTTTAACTCGGGCTGCCAAATACTGCGTATCCGCCGCTGAGAAGTAGGTTTAGTTGTTACCTCCCGCCTGCAAAGTGTTACCGCCCTACTTAGCCAAGGATTTTTGCGTTAAAAAACTTTCCTAGTTTTGCGATTTTCACATTTAAGAAGACAAGTTTTTTACGCAAGCTGTGTGTTCTAAAAAGGACAATAAAACTCGACGCAGCGGGATGAACTTGTTCTTGAAAACGCAATTTTTTGAAAGGATCAAAACGCCAAAAGTGTAAATTCTTCTGTTCAAAAAATGCGTTCGACACAGTTCTAAAAAGGACAATAAAACTCGACGCAGTCTAACACAATTCTACATCGTAGAACCTGCAAAATTGGGCATAATCGTGACTCGACACACACCTTGTTGATGTGACGCTTCAATTGCGGAGTCGATTGTTCCATCGGTTCTTGACGTTGATCGACTTGGACGCGACGCTCTCCTATTGATGCCCCTGCGTCCGCGATGGTCGTCTCCAAGTTGCGTTGCTGGGACAACAGAATGTCCAATTGGGCTTGAATGCCGCCAATCTGTCGCTGGTCACGTGCGGCGATCAATTGCTCGCGGAGTTGCGACACCAAAATTTGATTTTGTCGCAGCGAGTCGCGCAACGCGGCGACCATCGGCGAGTCTGTGGGTTGCAGTTTTGTCGTCGGCGTTTCAATTGATTTGCTGCCGGACGACATTTTTGTGGCATTGGCCACCATGATCTGTATTGTGAAAGCAACAAATGAATAAATACATGAATGATGTGCGCATGAATGAACATTGGTGGAATCAGGAATGGACGCAACCGAATAATTTCAAAGACACGGCAAATTTTTAGTCGTAATTACTATGTGTTATGTCCACACCTGCAAACAGGATTTTTGAATTTATTTAAAATAAGTTGTTGCTATCGTATTTTTTGGCGTCAATTTTAAACATTCATCTTCATCGGATAGTATTTTTAAAAATACAGAAATTATAAAATTTTCTATAATAATAATAATGTTAAAAAATAAGTAAATAAATAAATGTAGTAATTATTTAATTGAACAAAAGTTTTACCTAAAAAAAATTTCTTTTTTCCCATATCATAGCTTTAAGTGGCAAAAACTTATTTTTAAATGCCAAAATGTCCATTGTTCTAATATGAACTGTAATACCTTTCCAAAATGTTCTAGAAATTAATGTAAATTTATGACAAAAAATAAAATAAATTTAATATAACTTCATTCAAATAAGCGAAATTTTAAACTTGAAAATTTACGAAATTTTATAAAGAAAAATCATTTTTTTCTTTTGAAAATTCCAAATTCTCGACAAAAAAAAATTCTTTTTTTCGTTACCCACCTCCTGCTCCTCTGCCTGTCGCTGCTTCTCTCTTTCTCTACCATGGTCAGACACCACCATATTTTCCTGCTGGTCTTGCTGTTGTCTCTTTCTCTGCTTCTTCTTGTGCATCCCGCTCTTCACCATCACCACATCCGCATCCTTGTCGCTGTCATCCTCGAGTTGGAGCAGTAATGGACGACGCTCTCCTCCACCTCCTCCTCCTGATGTTGCTGCTGTGGGTCTGCTCGGTGGAGGCGGCGCGTTGCGCAAAGCGTCGCGGTGATCCGGCGCTCGCGGTGCCGCTTGCTGGAATAAGGAAGTTCGAATTTAAAGGCTATGGGATACCAAGATTTTTTTTTCAAAAAACGTATATAAAAATTGCCTATGTGAGAAATGACCATTTTCTTAAGAAATAGGTGAGTAGCAGGGTAGTAGCCTAGGAGCTAGGGGCTATAGCCCACTCCCCTCCGAAATCCGAAAAATTAAGCAAATTTCGTAGGGTTGGGGAAAAACAAAAAATTAGTAAAAAAAAAGGTCAAATTCTTTTCTTCGGCGGTAAGAGAAAAAAAACTATTTTTTTGGATTAACCCCTGGCCATGGCCTTGGTGAATAGGTCCACATTTCTGAGAAAAAAAAAGTTCTGGCGGCATAAAGACCCAATTTTTCGTGAGGAAATTTATAATCATACGTATATTCCAATTCTGAAGTTTTGGTTCTTACTTGTTGATTCTTGCGGCCGCTGCCGGACTCTTCCCCCGCCACGGTTTCCTGCAGGCGCCGCTTCAGCTCCAAATCACCGCCCTCGCAGTCAATGTAGGTACGGTACATATCGCACCAAAATATCCACTGAAAATGGACCAATGTTAGCTTAAATAATTCAAAAATCTAATCTTTCAGATTTTTTCTAACAAGCTCAAAATTGCCCACTTTGTTGCCCTTCGATGTGTAGAAATATTCCGTGCGCGAGTCATAGTAGAAACCGGTCTCATGATCGTAGAAATAGCCCGAGCTGGGTTCGTAGCGAAATTTTTTCGGGTCCGGAACAGCTAAAAATTTAGGGGCAAACTTAAAAATGCAAAAAGAAAAAACCCCTACGATAAATGGGAAGAACACCAAATGGTGTGTTCACTGTGCCGGTGCCCTCTGCTCGTCGTTCAGAATGCAAATCGGCTAAAATTGGCAGATTTAATTTTTTTTATTGAAATTAGTTTTTACTATACTACCTGGCCTGCTTTCCGGCGGGAGAAGTTCAATTCGACCCTCATCAAGTACTTGATCGAGCGGCTGACGCGAGAAGGTGACTATCACTAAAAAGATGAATATTTAAAATTTCTAAAAAATGCTAGAGTTTAATATTTTTTTACTAGTAAAATCCCTTATGTCCAGTGAAAGCAAAAAAAAAAAAATGAAGAAAAACAGATCAATTCTTTAGTCCCATCAAAATTCAACTATCAAAAATTGCTCAAAAAATAAGAAAAATCCTAAAAATATATTAAAAAATTGGTAATGATCAGAATAACTAAATTATCTAAAATTCAAAGCTATTAATTTATCGATTTTTTAAATAAAATTGTTGAATTGAAGTATTAAAAAGTGTGTTTCAAAACCCTATAAATCTAGAAATTTGATTGGAAATGATGAAGTGAAAATGGTAAAATATAAAAATTTAAATAAAGAAAAATAACAAAAAACAAAATCGGTGTGATTTACCCGGAGAGTTGTCGATGTAAGGGCATGTCTTGCGCAGAGTCTGATGGGCCACCATGGCGTCCTGCATGGTGCGCATTTGCACAAAGGCGAAGAGACGCGTGGCGGCGAGCAGCACATGCCGCGGGACCAGTTCAGTGCCGCGAGTGATCGCTGCGCGCACGGACGCTTCGGTGGCGGTGGAGGGCAACTCGCGTATCAGCAATGCTAAAAAATGAATTAAAATGAGCATAAAATATAAAAAATCATAGGTAAAAAAGAAGAAACGATGATTTGAGTTCGAACTGGATCCGGGAAAAACCTGGTTTTTTCGGATCAATAAACTTTTTCAAACCTTGTTTTTCTAAGAATTGAATGCATAAAATTAAATTTTACAGATAAAGATCAATCAAAAAAATGGAAACTTAAAGTGATATGAGACCATAATTAAATAGACAAAAATTTTCAAATTAAATGAATGGCCTGTTTAATGGTTACAAATAAAAATGGAAAAAAGAATAAAAGTTAAAATCCCGTAAAATTTTAATGTTTTTTCGCGATAAATCTCAATTTCAAATAAACTGAATTAAATGCTTACTGTCACATGGGGCCGCTCCGACCATCGACAGCCCCTTGGCATCCAGCTCATTCAAACTTTGTCGTGGTGTGCCGCATTTGAAGCAGGAGGATCTGCCGAAATTGTTGATGAAACACTAAAAATTTAATGAAATTCAGCGCGTTAAATTTATGTTTTAAAAGTTTAAAAAGTTTTTGATTCATTAATTAATAGGCTCGTTTTTTTAATTCGGGAAATTTTTTTGGATATTTTCTTTAAGCGAAAATTGGTTCATACATGGGAAA
>LDKF01001212.1:49231-61768 GCA_001026735.1 Rotylenchulus reniformis
ATGCAGAAGCAGATTATCGATTTTTACAGTATTATTTACATAACTTCTTAAATCACTTACCCCCCCCTTATGCTTACCCCTCAAGCAATGATAAATAAATAAAAGTTTTTTTCCAGGTGTGATTTGCTCCATCTTGGACTTTTTGTGCGCAAATTTCCGCCTTCGGTTGTTCGCGTGCGTTGGCTCGATCCAGGCCCGTCATATCCACATCTCTTGTCCAATGCTTTGCTGGCCGTTCTCTTCTCAGACAACGTTATTCGGTAGGTCGATTTAGGAAACCCAAACTTTAACATTTCTGATAACAAATAAATATTGTTAATTATTATTTTAATTTTCATTATTTGCTATTTTTTAACAATAAAATCAAATAGGACTTTCTGGAATTATTATAAAAAAAATTTATCTCAAAGCAAAATATTGAAAAAAAAATCTTAAAAAAATTTACCAGCCTAAAATAAAAATAATGAGCAATTTTTCGAATTTCGACCATTTTTAGAATTTATGATGTGTCCGATGCGATGGATCGCCCACTGATCCAATTGGACTTCGCCGCCCTTCTTCCCGACCGCACACCCGAAGAGAGCGAGGCTAGCGGTGACGAGTTTAGCAGACCGCATTCCACACTGGGCTTCATCACCCAATTAGGTCGAAAATTCGACCAAAAATTATTTTTTATTCTTCGGATTTTAATTTGTAATATTATGAATCATTAGATCAGCTTTGTTAAAATTCTCCAAATTTAATTAGGATTTTTCTATAAAAAATATTTAAAATTTTCTCTTTTTTATTTTTTATATTCAGTATTTTGTATTTTCCACAAAAATAATTTTATTTTCATAGCTCCAATTTTATTTAAAAAAAAATTTAAATTTTTCAGTATCCTTCGATTTTGGCCCTCTCCAAATATCGAAAAAGGACGATGGAAGCGCGCTTTGCTCTGTGTTAGCACTGGATTCCAACGGCCAAATCTACAGCGGACTCTTCCCGTTCGATGGAATTGGGTAAGCAAAATCGAAATTTAGGATTTTCAAATTTTTTAGGAGAAATTAACTTATACTATTAATTTTTTTTCCAAATTTTAGCTTTCCTCCCTCGACTCATGGCCCCCTCTCGGTCAGCCGTCTTCCGGCCTCCAACCATCTCCTGTGTTCCGCACTGGACCTGATCCATGTCCGACACCCGTATGACCCTAAAAATTTGTCGCTTTGGGCGTTGGCCTCCGAGGATGGACTTTTGGCACACTTTGTGCTCACAAACCAAGAGGTGGGTTCCTGAAAAATTTGATTTGGGTTAGGGAGAATCATCTTTCGGCCGATTTTACCTCGTAAATTTATTTTTTATTGCAATATAAATTACCTATAATATTTGGCCCACTTCTTTTTAATGGATTTTCTAAAAAATATATAGTTGAAAATAATCAATACCATTTGCTTTTTCCTCTTCTTCCCCCGAAAAATTGATTTTAAGCCCTGCTTTTTTAAAAAATTTAATTTATTTTTAAAATCAGACATATTCTGCTGAGGGTTCCTCGCCCTTCCAACTGTTTGTGGTGGATTGTGTGGAAATCAGCAGTCAAGCTCCACCAAAACAACAACCACATCGGACTTTTATTACTCACAACAAGCAAATAGCTCGATTACAACACGGTGAATTTTCGCTTAGGAATTGTGAAATTTGAAAAAAAAAATCCTGAACTTTATTTCCATAGAACCCGGCAATCGGTCAGCCTATTTTGTCGTCTGCCAATCCGATGTTTTCCTGGTGGAGCTGTCCCAACTAGCGGAGTATCTATGGTCCCAATGCACGGAAAGGCCAAAAAATCAGAAAGTAATACCAGAATGAAAAAATCCTGAAAAAAATTCTCGAAATTTTAGGTCCAAACAACCGTACCGCAGAGCATTGCGCACCAATTGCTGATTTTTGCGGATGGAGAGGTGAGAAAACTGACTGAGAAAAATTGGATAAAATTTAAACTAATATAATTTATGAGATTTCTGTAAAATTTTCGGATTTTTACACCTTTTCTCACATTTTTAGAGCCCTAACATCGGTTCATTGGCTTGTCTGGAAACTGTAACTGCTGGCGATGACAACACTCGGGATCCGGCGGATCAGCAACAACAATTGTTAGCCGCTCTGTGCACATTTGGCGGCAAAACAAAGCGAAAACCTGCATTTTTAGCCGCACTTTTGAGGTAAAATTTGATTTTTTTGAGAGGGAAGAATTTGGATATAGAAAAAAGATGAATGCGGCACAAAAATTTGAAAAAAATTGCTGTTGAAAACATACGTGGGCAAGGTGTCCGGACAGTTGGGCCAAATGCGAACCCTCCTAAAAAAAGCTCGCCAGTCCAAATGCGAACCCTACTAAAAAAAGCTCGCCAGAGGAAATTTTTTTTCGTAGTAACGCAAAAAAGACGGCGGAAAAATTATTGATTTTTGGGTTTTCACCATAAGAATCACCATTTTTTAACCAACCAATATGTCGGCGGCCCCGATAGGGGTCGCCGGAGAAAATTTGAGAATTTTAGACCATTTTCATAAGAAAATCGATCGTTTTTTGAGGACAATTTTATAAAGAAACTACATATCGGGTGAGGGTGGCGGCGGTCCCGATAGGGGCCGCCGGAGAAAATTTTGAAAATTTGGTCTTTTCTCTTAAGAAAATTTGCTCATTTTAAGAGGGTTCGCACCGGAGGAAAATTAAAAATTTGGACCCATTTTCTGAAGAAATTTTGCACATTTTAAGAGGGTTCGCATCGGAGGAAAATTGAAAATTTTCCCTTCCTTCCCGCACACCCACCGAGCCTCTCCCAGCCCCAACCGCGAACCCCCCCCCCCACCCCGATTGCGAACCCTCCGGACCCCTTGCGGCGAACCCTGGCCGGACTGTCCCCCCCTTTGCCCACGTATGGTTGAAAATCCCTTTTTCTTCATTTATTTTCACCGAAACTTTTTACGAAATTTCCGGCAATATATAGTTTTTAATTTTTTGCATTTACCAAAAAATTTTAAATTTCCCAAAATGCTTGAAAATAAATTAAAATTCATTTTTTCTTTCAAAATTTTCACCCAATTTTATGCCAAAAATTCCAAGATTTTCTCACCTATTTTCTTGGCAAAAGCTCTTTGAATTAAGCCTAAACCTCTGAAAAATTTTATTGGATTGATCGAAATTTTCAATTTTCAGCAGAAAATCCTTGGCCCCAGAGCCCTTGTTGATACCTCATGGCCAAGCTGTACAACAACATCCACAACAACAAAAGAAACATCAACAGTCGCTGCTGTTGGGGGACGAGGTGCGAGCGGTGCTGGCCCAGCAGCGAGCGGTTGCTGTAGCAGAACAGCGACAGTTGCCTCAGTCGCTGCCCGCCGCTGTGGATTTTGGCGCGGCGAGCACTTCAACAGTCGCAGGGGCAGAGGGCGACGACCAAATCCGAGAGGTCTAGTTCGATTCAGAAAATTGATTAAAAATAGTGATTTATTATATTTTTTATTTTTGAAATTTTTTGAAAATCCGGGAAAAAACTCTTCAAATTTTCAGCTCCAACAACGCGCGGCCCAACTTACCCTTGTGCAACAGGCTGTTGACCAAGTCCTTGTTCGTGGACAATTGCCGCCTCGCGCAATTGCGCTCGACTATGCACAGCGGAAGTAAGAAATGTTTATAAATTGAATTTTTAATAGAAATTTTTTACGAATTTTCGCGGTTTTTATACTTTTTGATTTTTTTTGCAAATTTTCAGAGCCTCGGACCTGCTTGGTTCATTGCAGGCTGTTGAACGCTTTCGCGAAGGCGCAACCCATCGACTGACCCTGGTGTTCCGGCAACTGCTCGACCTGAAGGCACAACTCCGACAACGGCAGGCCCAACTTCAGCTGGCGGAAGAGCGCGTGAGACGGGTAAAAAAATTGCATATTTTTCAGGAATTTTTGGGAAAATCAAGATTTTATAATTTTTTATCCAATTTCCTACAAAATTTGAATTTTTTACTTATCTAGAAAAACGACAGTTTTTGGGAAAAGTGATTTTTCTTTTCCAGATACTTTTTTTTTAATTTCAATGAAATAAATTGAATTTTCTGAGTTCGATTCGACTAAATTTTCAATTTTTTGTTTGGAAAATTCGAATTTTTAGGCTTAGAATTTTTCCAGATAGCCCAATCGATGCAAGCGGCCATGTTCCCGTCGTCGAGCACGGAACAGCAGGCGGTTGACACACTGAAAACCATGCAACAGAGGCTGAAGACATGTGCCGAGGAGACGATCAAGGTCGATAGGCCAAGGGATTTTCGGGAAAATTTTTTCTTAAAATTATTTGCCAAAAAATTTTGAACTTTTTTTTCAGTTGGACCGTCGTCTGCGCGCGCACCGCAACGCGCTATGTTCCGGGCCTGCAGCAGTTGGGCAACCGCAGCAGCAGCAACCTCTTGCATTCATCTCCGCCCCATGCGCGTTGCACGCCTCGCACCTTCCGACAACAGCGGCCACGACGGCACCCAATGCCATCCCGGCACAGATGTTCATGCTCTCCAAAAAGTGAGATGTTCCAAAAAAAAATTTTGAGAAAACTAAAATTTTGGGTTTTCACCTCATTTCTAAACTTTCAAAAATGCTTTATTCATTTTTAAATGATTCTTTGAATAATTCTCAATACAAAAATATTGAATTTTTTTTCTCGAAATCTCGAATTGGAAACTTGGGAAAATGAAGGCCAAATTCAACTTTAATTTTAAGCAAAATATTTATTGTAAAAATTAGGGTGAGTTTTTGGGATAACTGGCCAAATTTTAGAGACGATGGATATATAAAAAAATATTTGACCTCGCAAATTAAGGAATATATGATTTTTTAATAATAAAAAATCTAGAAATTGTTTAGGATTATTGGTCCGAAAAAAAAGAGTTTTTAAAAAACATTTTAATTGCAATTTATTCTAAAAATTATTTTATAGTGGCCGCGAATGTGCAAAACTGCGCAAGATGCTCCAATCCCTCGAGGCAGAGCTTAATGCAACCAACGGGCGATGATGAAAACCTGAATTTTTGGACCAATTGGTTGATCGATTCTTTGTTCCAAATGGACCTTTTTATCTTTAATCTTTAAACCTCTCTATGTTTGTGCTTATTTATTTATTTTTGATTATGCCTTTTAAAGCCTCAACAAATTTAATTTGAAATAATTGAGTTAAATACCTCAAATTTTGTCCATAAATATTTTCCATAAATTCTTTTACTCCAAAAATTTTTTGCAACTTCAAAACCGGGGGACCTTTGTAAAAGTTTAGACCAATCATTTTTTATTAGAAAAATTGGGACAAATTTTGCATTTTTTTGACCCTTATAAACCAAAAAATTTTCATCTAATTTTCTGCAAAAATTTGGCCCTTTTTAGGAATTTTTGTTTTTTTTCTCATCATTATGTTTATATCGTTTTTTATCTTATCAGAATGATTGAAAGCCCTATCAGCAAATGTATTTTTTTGCCTGGAAACAACTCAAATAATCAGACCATAATTATTTTCCACCAATCCCTAAGGAACCTCTGAAAATCCCGATTTTTCAGGAAAATCGAAACTTGTAAATTAAAAAAATTGCTTGGATTTTTTTTGGAAAATTTTTAAAATTTCGAAATTAAATTTCCCAAAAAACTGAAAAAAAGATCAAAAAATCACCCCTTCCTTAAAAGTCTCTAAAAATCACAAAAAATTTTTTTTTCGAAAATGCCCAACTTCGACAACGATGCCGTGTTGTTGAGCCTCATCGGCAGCAGCTCATACCTTCCACAACTTTTGAAAAATCCGACCCTTTTCCAAGCCCTCCGAGGCTTCCGCAACGGATTAGTGTAAATTTAAATTTAAAAAATCGATTAATTATCGATTTCTTTTATCGATTTTATCTATTAAAGTTACGGTGCCAAAGTGCGTGCCCCACATGCGCTGATCACAGTCCTGCTGTACGGCAAAGGAAAGTGAGTGAATCTTTTTGCGAAAAATTCTTTTTGGAAATCGACTTTTTGCGAAAAAAAAATTCCCAAAATCAATTGTGAAAAATCCCAAAAATGAAAATATGAATTTTTTGTTGTCAAACAAGGGATCCTGGGGCAAAATAACGCTGCCTAAAAACAGAAATTTCTATTTTAATTTAATTAATTTCTATTGTCCTGAACATAAAAAATGAAAACCCGAGGTTCAAAAGCTTTTGGAGAAATTTTTCAGCATTCATAAAATTCCGTAAAATTTTTCAAAGCCTATGGTTTTTTGCAAAATTCTTCGAGGACTATTTAGTTGTTGGAACCCCGTTGAAAACTCTAACCGTATGAAACTGTGAATTTTTTAAGTTTTTTTTCTGTTCCTTATGGATCTTTTCTACATTTTCGGGAATTTTCTAAATTTTTCGGATTTTCGAATTTTCGAGTTGGCGCCAAAAGCTGTTGCGCGTCTGCACTCTGACACGAACACACGCACTGAACTTGGCCCAATTCGTGCTCGGCTACAAGCTGGCCAGGGCACTGCTGCGCCAGATCACTAGGTGGGAGGGGGGCGAAATAGTGCGTAGGGAAGAGAAGCAGAGAAATTGTAAAGGAAAGGCGGACTCGGTCGTTTCATCCCCCACGTTTCATCGCCAGAGCAAGAAAAATCGTTATAACTCAGCTTAAACGAAATATGGAGAAATGAGTTTGGTGTCATTAGATAGGCCTAAATGTCTGCTATAAAAACACAAAAGAGATCATCCGGATTGGCCAAGTGAGAAAAAAAGTTATGGCCAAATTAGGCACTAAAATCGTGATTTTGGCCAAAGATTTGGCCATAACTTTCGTCTCACTTGGCCAATCCGGATGATCTCTTTTGTGTTTTGTAGCAGACATTTAGGCCTATCTAATGACACCAAACTCATTTCTCCATATTTCGTTTAAGCTGAGTTATAACGATTTTTCTTGCTCTGGCGATGAAACGTGGGGGATGAAACGACCCCCACCGAAGGAAAGGACCATTGGTCAGCTGTTTGAATTTTCGCGCATTTACAGTAGGAAAAGATCGTCAGCAGAGGAGGAAGAAAAACGAAACGACTAATCTTGGGTCAGGAACAAAACGCCTAATTGTATAGAAAACAAACTTTGGATTGACTATTTTATTGCTCGAAAAAATGGAAAAAACTTTCTCTATAATAAGAGAGAGGCATTTGAAAAATTCATTAAAAAATAAAAAAATTTTTTTTTAATTTTTCCCTGCAAATTTGTTATGGATCTAGGTACCTTTTAAAGGTATTTTTTAATTTTTTAACGGGCTTTAATAGCGTTCTATTGGCCCTTTTTAACCAAATTTTCACATTGTTTTGAAAAAAAATTTTATAAAGGAGGAAAATTTTTCGATATGAGGCGGCCTTCATTGGTTTTTTTAAATGTTTCCCCTGCAAATTTATTGTGGACCTAGGTACCTTTTAAAGGTATTTTTTAATTTTTTCCCCAAAAAAACTAGCTTAATAGCTTTTTAGCTTAATTCTTTTCGCCCTTTTCAGCCAAATTTCCGTTTCTTTGAAGAGAATTTTTTGAGGAAAATTTTTATTGAAATTTTATCGATTATGTAGGGGAGCCTCCTTTGGCAAAAATTTTTTAAATTTTTTCAGCGGTCCCTCGGACTGGCATCCTTTGTTGGCCGGCTCTTGCGTGGCCTATTTTGTGTTCGGCCACTCCAACGACGGGGTCAGCATGCAGGTCACTGATCAATTCAGTGATCAGAGATCAAAGATCACATTCCAGATCAATTTGTACCTGCTCTCCCGGGTGCTCTATGCGCTGGCGCGAATTTTGCGCGCAAAAATTCGGCGCTTCTTGGATCGGAGAAATCTTGCAAATCGGGGTAAAGCATATAATTTTTTATTATATTTTTTCAGAATTTTTACCATTTTACTGCATGCGAAAAATAAATAAAAATCTAACAAGGTTAAAACCTAAAAGGTCTGAAAATTGATTCCGCTCAAGGGGATTCCGTGGCGCGACATTTGGGGACCAAACGCTATAACTCTGTTCAAACAGGACCTAGAGAAATCATTTTGAAATCAAAAAATAGAGCAACAAATTAGCTACAAAATGATCCTATCACTTTTTTAATTGATCCACTGCAAAAAAAAGTTATGGCCAAAATATCGTCAATTTGGCCAAATTTTGAAAAATAGCGATATTTTGGCCACGTGGGCTTTAAAAATTTAATGGGCTTAGACTCATTTTGCAGCTAATTTTTTTACTCTATTTTTTGATATCAAATTGATTTCTCTAGGCCCTGTTTGAACAGAGTTATGGGGATTCGAACCTCCATCCTCCTCCAAAAGGCTACACCATTACCCATTCGGCCATAGGGTTGCCCGTCGGAAAATCTTCCGGATTTCATTTCTACCTCTTGGCGTCATTCGGGGCAGAAATTTCGGCTCTTCGATTTTCCAATCTCTTGGAGGCTGTTTGAGTTTGGGTGAAAATGTAAAAAAATTTCAAAAATTCTCTTATAACTTTTTTGCCAAATTTTTTAAAAATTTTCTCCCCCAAGTGCCCTCTCCGGTGCGTCATCATTTTGACGCATTTGCGCTGTTCGCCGCCGCCGTCTGGGGTGTTGGCCTTTGGCTGTATGAGACGCGTCCGGGGAGCCTGCAACCATCCCTGCGGCACTCGATGGACCAACTCCATCAGCAGGGGATGGACCCACCCACAGATGGGATCAGATCACTCTGGGACATTTTGTTGAAGTGATCGGAAATTTTTTTGATTGATTTTTGTTGGGAAAAGCATAAATCGAGCCCAAATTTTGGTCAAAATGATATATATAAATAAAGGCGAGAATTGAATTGGCAATGCTTAACATGCCAGATCAGACGCATTTTTTCAACTAATTTTTGATTAAGAAAAAAGATCGAATCCGTTTTTATGGTATAAGGATGTCGAAAACCTTCCACTTTAGCAAAATAAATCTAATAAGTAGGGCTCGGAAAAATATCCATATAAAAATGCAAAATATCCGGATAAAATATCCGCCAAAAATCGCAAAATATCCGCATAAATTAGTATAAATATCCACATAAAATTTTCAAATTAGGTATGTTAAATCACCCAAAATTATTTAAAAATATTTTATTCTTGGTTTAAAGTGCAAATGATGGACATTTCAAGGTTTTCATGAAGAAAAAAAGAAAATTTGTTAAAAATTTAAAAAATTTGGAAAAAAATCAAAAAAAAATTTTTAAAGAAAATTTTCAAAAAAATTTTTTGATTGAAAATTTTCGGGTTTTATTGCATTTTTGCTTAAGAATTTCCCAAAAATGGCAAAATATCCAAGTAAATATCCAAATATCCATATAAAATCCAAAATATCCACATAAAAGTTGCTTTTTTTGAACTCAAATCAAGCTAAAAATGCTTTTTATTTGATTTTCAGGCCATTTTGAGCCTCCGCAAAAAATATCCATTTGGATATTTTTCCGAGCCCTACTAATAAGATTTTATTATAACCGAGGGCGCCGCCAAGGGGGGGGGGCTGACCAGGCTAAAGCCCTCCCCCCGAAACCTCCTTTGCCAGCGCTCCCCAACCCCTCGAAAGAACAAATATAGAGAAAAATATCTTAAGAAAAGGGTCTAAAATCAAAATTTTCTTCGCGAAATACTTTTTCGGATCATTAGTGAAGTTCAGCCGCTCCCTGAAAATTTTTCCTGGCGGCGCTCTTGGTTATAAACAACAATTAACAAATTATAAAAAGTAATTAAGCAGAATTTTTGTTTGTATTTTTAGTCTAACTAATTTATTTTTGAAATTTTTTTCAAAATTCCAAAGTTTTTGCAGAAAAATGTTAGGCCGCCAAAAAATGCATATGAGTTTCCGGAAAATTTCAATTTTTAAGTCGAAATTGGTAAGCTCATTTTACAAAAAAAATCAGTTTAATGAAAAAATAGGGTGAAAAATCAAGGCCGGTAGAATGAACCGAAATTTTCAAATAAATAAAGTAAATGAGGATTCGAACTAGCTTTGCTTAACATTCTAAATTGCCACATCAAAGCAACTTCTTTATGCCGAATAGCAGCTTTTAGGCAAACATGCAAAAATAGAAAAATTTGAAACAGAAATATACAAAATTAAGCTTCAAAATTCGATGAAAAAATGCAACATCATCATCCATTAGTTAGAGAAAAAAATTGATCAATCACCAAGCGACCGATTGATCAGAGCTTGATCACGATGCAACGGCCCTCCGGGGCGAACTCGATGCGCGCGTTGAAGGCGGAGATGTTGGAGGAGAGGAACATGGCGTGGTTGCTGTTGTTGTTCTGTTGCTGATTGATGGCGTTGTTCAGGTTGTTCACGTAACCAGCCTCGCCGCCGACCATGCTCAGGTTCATGGCGTTCCTGGAAAACAGAGAGTATTTAGGGTTTTTAGAAAAAAGAAAGTTGAATCCAAAAAACTAATACTCCTGTATTGTAAGCCAGGGTCGTAACCAGGAAAAAATTCGGGCAGGGAGCGGGGTTTCCACCCCTCGATTGAGGGTTTCTGCCGGCTTAGATTGGGGGCCGCCGGAGAAAATTTTGACAATTTTTAAAGGAAATCGGTCATTCTTTCTTTCTTAATTTTTCAAAAAAAAATTTCCTCTAAAATTTTCAATAGCGAAGCCTTTTTGTTTTTGGGTCTTGGCATTTCGGGATAGGGAATCCCTACCCACTGTTAAAAATTTTTTGAGAAATTTTATTCACCAAAAGCAAAAGTTTGGTTAATTTCCTTAAGAAAACCAGGACCACCAGCGGGAACCCTCTCCCTCCCATTCCCCCTTGAATTTTTTTCTTGCTAGCCAATGTCTCTATAAAAAAAAATTAAAACACAAAGCAGAATTTTTTTTATTTTGAAAGCTCACAGATTCGGGTACAGGTTGACCCTGGCGGTGCTGCTGGTGATGCTGGCGGTGGCATCGATGGCGCCCGCGTCGGACAAGTCGAACGCCACGTAGCTGCTCGGCAGCTCCTTGCCGGTGGTCTCACTGTTGCTATTGTCCTCGCAATTTTCGCTGTGGTCCCGCTCCTTCAGAATGCCTTTTTTCTTCACCTTTTTGTCCTTTTGCGTCTTCTCTTCCGCTTCCGTCTGGTTTTCTAAAAAAATCCGAATTTTGTGATTATTATTTTTTAAACAAAAATCTAAATAAAACTTTAGGGTCACATCCAAAATTTCCATAGCTCGAAAAAAAATTTCTAGGCCTTTTCAATATTTTTTGAAAATTAGAGGCCTAATAAGGAATTTTGAGGCCTGTTAAATTTTCTATTGACAATTTGAAAAAATCCAATTTTCCCATAGTTTTGGGTGTTTAGTTTTTTTCAAAAAGTTGTGTAGGAAATTTTTTTGAGTTTTTTGAGTTGTGCATGGATGCGGATAATTTAGGTAGACACCAAAACCCGAACTAAA
Organism: Rotylenchulus reniformis; assembly: GCA_001026735.1. Lineage (NCBI taxonomy): Eukaryota > Metazoa > Nematoda > Chromadorea > Rhabditida > Hoplolaimidae > Rotylenchulus > Rotylenchulus reniformis. Next base: position 60,658 of record LDKF01001212.1, read on the forward strand.
AAAATGATTCTTACGTCCATAAAAATTTTGATTTCAAAAAGTTCTATCAAGCTCATCAATATTGGGTTGTCCCATAATTACTTGCCCCCTAGGATAAAAATGGCATAACTTTTTTAAAAACAGGTTTCAGAAAAAAGTGCTTCCCAAAATCAATAGGCATATTAGTATTCTGCATAATGCTAGCATATTTTAATTTTATGAGGTATACAAAATTTTGTACGATTTTTCGAACTAATGGAGGTCGATGTTTAAAAACGCACACTCGCGCACCAAATGTCTATAAAACTGTTTAAAGCGCAGGAGAAAAAGGAAATTCATATCGGGCATGGACAATTGAGTGTGGAGAACACGATCCGCACATTCAAAAGTCGAAAAATCCTGATTTTCAGGGAGTTTCGACATAATGTTCGAATTTTGAGTCCTTGGCCGAAAACTCCAAATTTTGCAATCAAAACATGGACATGTTATACCTCATTTTTCTCAGCTCGTCGAGCTCTATCGATTGGTGTATAAATATTCATTAGTTGTTGAGTTTTTCGAAAAATCGAATTTTTCGGGGAGATGGTCGAAAAATCGAATTACGTACAAAAGGACTTTTAGCGAAACCTTTATAAAAAAAAATTTTCAAAAAAAAAAAATTTTCTCCGGCGGTCCCTGACGGGACCGCCGAACCCTCAATAATTGCTAAAAATCAGTATGAAATTCAATCAAATTTCTAAAATAACTACCAAAAAAGGACCCAAATTCCCCAAGAAAATTCACTAATTTCCAAAAAAAATTTCCCGGCGGCCCCTGTCGGGACCGCCGGCGCCCCTCAATATAATGAAATTTCTTTATAAAGTTGCATCAAAAAATTGGCCAATTTTCTTAAGAAATTGGTCTAAATTTTCAAATTTTCTCCGGCGGCCCCTATCGGGACCGCCGCCACCCTTCAATACAATGGATTTCTGCACAAAATTTGGAACTTTTTAAAAAGATTCATTATGTGCCGGAAATTTTTTTGGCACACCCTAAAAAAATTATAAAATAGGCCAATTTAAAAAATTGGGACATTTTCGCAAAATGGACGTTATTTTGATGATTTCGTAGTTGGAGACCCCCGACCCCCCCC
>LDKF01001212.1:61868-77150 GCA_001026735.1 Rotylenchulus reniformis
AAAGCCTCGGGTCGACCCCCCCTACTTGCCCACGTATGCTTCACATGCCTTCGCTGTTGTCCTCATCGCCGCCGTCCTTCTCCTTCACGATCTTTGCCGGTCCGCCGACCACACTTCCTCGGTCCGCGAAGCGCACACAGTGGACGCCTCCGTCGCCATCGACCGCCGGGTCCGCCTCCTCATGCTCATCGCCGCCACCCTTGCTTTTACGGCTTAAAATGCGATTTTTAAATGCAAAAATTGATAAAACCCAAACTAATTTATTAAAAAAACCCTAAATCAAACTTATTTGAAAAATCCTAAATCTAATTTATTTACGTATGGTAAATAATAAGGTTGATAATAAGGATTTTGAAAGAAGTGTTAAAAAATTTGGATTTTTGCTCGAATTTTGGGATAATAGCTCACATCAGTTTAGGTTTCTCAATGTAGCGAAATATTCGGATTTTCTGAAAAAAACCAAAAGTTGATCATTTTCGACCAAATTTTGGATAAAAGAGCTCAATTATTTTACTTTAAAATCATTTTTTTGTATGTTATGGGTCAGTTTTTTATTTCTGTAAAAATATGATATAAATATCAAAAATTTTCTGAGAAAAACGACCGATCCCAACCCAAAAAATCAGATCAAAAAATTATAGTCGTAATTGCTTGCCGTGGTTGGTCGGTGGTGTTGGTCATGCGCAGCTTCATCTTCTTGCCTCCCCGTTTTAGCAACGCGCGCAGCATCGGCAAACAGTCGCAGCGCATTTTGATTGGCCGATCGATCGATTTATTGATTGATGTTAGGTTAGAATTTTTATAGTTGATTAGTTAGGTTAATATATATATGTAATCTGTAAAAAAAGTTAAGGATTATTGATTAGAATTGTGGTTTTCAAAAAAAAATCCGGGTCTTCCAAAAAAGGCTGAACCCCGGACCCTGGAAAATCCGGGCCGGGTCCGACATCGACCTCTATATGTATAAATAAATCAGCTAAAAATAAATTTGGGTTTGTTTCTAGAAAAAAATCTTGCAAAGTTTATCGATTTTATCCGTTTTTTGAAAAACCAATTCTAGGGAAAATAAAAAAAAGGTAAAGCGTAAAAAATTGTTTTTTATAAAATTAAAATAGTCTCTCGATAGAAATGGACTTTTCTATGATTTTTTGAAGCGAATTCCTTCTTGCAAAATAGCAGAGAAAAAAGCGGATAAATAGAGGAAAAAGAAACAAACGACGATCATTTAACATAGCATGCTTTCGCGTCATAAAATCATAGCGCCAAAAATAAATTTTGATTTCTATAGGATTTTTGCGCTAATTTTATTTAGAAAACGAATATTTGATGTTAAAAACTTAAAATTAAAACCAAAATAAATAAACATTGGTGTAAGACCTCTAGAATTTTTTTTTTTTTGAGTGATAGACACAATGAAATGAAAGAACTCACGCGAAGAAGAATAAAAAATTCCCAAAAAGATTGCATATGGATAAAATAAAATTCAAATGCTGTTTTTGGCGCCGAAACTTGAAAGCCACGTACCAAAAACACGTGAAAAGTACGGTACGTGAGCTAGCACGTGTCGTCAAAAAACCCAGTAGAACATATGTATACTTCATGAAGTTCGTTTACGTACACGGTACGGTATAACTACGTGGTTCTACGTGGTCTAACTCTTTCAAAAAAAATCCATCCACTTTTAATTTTTCGAACAATAAAGGGTCGAAAATCGGCATTATGCATATTTTCGAAAAATGGTCGGCAATCCTTAAGAATCAGTATCCCAAAAAATTTTTTTTTTAATAATGTACCTACCAGCGTAAAATCGACTCCCCTGGGGGTAATTTTTGACGCTGAATCCGATTCTGACGTCCATGTTGACTTAATGCGTCATCTGACGTCACTTTTTGACGCTGACGTCAAAAATACCAATTTTTTGAAATTCATCTCAAAACGACTTCCTTAGGTTAATTTTTGACGCTGAATCCGATTCTGACGTCCATTTTGTCGTAATGCATCATCTGACGTCACTTTTTGACGCTGACGTCAAAAAATTTTTCACAAAATTTTTATTTTTCATATTTTTTCGCAATTTTTACTAGCAAAGCCAAATGAATATTTTTGACTTCACTGATTTAATTCGTGACACAAATGGTGCAATTGCTTTTCTGCGCGAGCGCGAGATTCTTCGCTCTGATCCACCGCAATGTCCAGACGATGATTGTGATCGCGAAATGACACAGGTACAACGCAATGATAAAAAGGATGGAATCGTATGGCGATGTCCAGCAGTCCACAGGCGACAAATTTCAATTCGCAAGGATTCTTTTTTGGAAAATCAGAACATAGAACCAAAGCACCCTGACCGCCGCGTGTACAAATCATGTTGAGGCGTTCTGGAAGAACGCAAAGAAGAAGAATAAGGAGATGTGCGGAACGGCCGAGGAAATGCTGCCCTCTTATTTGGACGAGTTCCAATGGAGGCAAATCTACGGGAAGAAGACTATCACAGCATTTGATAATCCGTTGGAGCAGATTAGCAATTTTTACCCGGTCAATAACTGAACTTACAATTTTACTCATTTCCATTTCTTTCTGTGCCTTTCATAGTTAACACTGTATCAATTTTTACAATGTAAAATGAAGATGAAAAAATGAAGATTATTGTGTGATATGATGAAATAGAGGACATTTTCGATGTTTTTAAGAAAAATAATTTTTCATATTTTTTGACGTCAGCGTCAAAAAGTGACGTCAGATGACGCATTAAGTCAACATGGACGTCAGAATCGGATTCAGCGTCAAAAATTACCCCCAGGGGAGTCGATTTTACGCTGGTAGGTACATTATTAAAAAAAATTTTTTTGGGATACTGATTCTTAAGGATTGCCAAATGGTCTAACATGGTGTTAAAAAGCTTGTAGAACGTCCTCGAGCAAGGTTTCCGTCCTGCTGAGGTTTCTGTTCTGTCCGCAAATTTCGCATCGCGTTTTGCGTGCTCTCATTCTTCCGCACTCTCTTGCTTCCTCCGCTCCTTCCCAGGTTGGCGCAGTGGCAGAGTCAACTGTTCTCCAGTCAAAACGAGTGCCGGTTCGAATCCCACCGCATGCAAACGACAATGGCGGACTCACTGTTAGAAAATAATTGTAACCCCAAAGTACCAGAGAAGTGGAGAAATACATAAAGTTGGAAAAATAATAAAACCCTATATGAAAAATACAAAAATCGCATTAAAATGTCCAAAGAGGAATAATTGAAAAGGGATGGTGGAATTGATCGCCGTAAAAAATCGAAAATTCGAGTACCTGGAAAATAATAAAATTCGGAGGGGACACACATATAAGGCAGGCCCGTAGCCAGAAAAAATTTTCGGGGAGGGGGCACCAAGGGGGGTCCGAGGGGAGGGGCCGCTGGAGAAAATTTTGACGATTTTTGAAGGAAAATCGGCCATTTTTTCTTCAAATTAAAAAAAAATTCTCAAAAAAAATTTTAACAGGGGGAACCCTTTTCATTTTTTTTGGTCTTGGCGTTTCGGGGGGGGGGGGCACGTGCCCCACCTTGCCCCCCTGGCTATGGGCCTGATTACAAGGTGGGGGTACTCGATCAGGTTCTTCATCATGGTGGTACAAATAAAATCATATTCAATTAAACAAAAGTCTCTGTCCAACTTTAAAATCATGATTTCGATTTATCAAAATTTATTTATTTTTTAATGACCGGGTGTTTTTTGGAAGCAAAAATTTGCCAATTTAGTGAAAATAGATCAAACATTTAAAATTTATCGATGGATGATCATGATCAAAGTTTGTTTGGCCCATTCGTGGCCATTGTAGTCGTCGAGTTTGGCCACTTATAATTGCCGCTGTACACATATCCGTGCTTCTGCATCAGTTCATCACTGGACGTGGGGCCTCGACTGGAAATTGTTGGATTCAAAATCAGTCAATTTCTGTAAAATTTGTGCAAAAATATTAGCTTTTTTAAAGCCAAAAATTTTATTTTAGTAAAAAATCTAAAGAAACAAAATTTTAAGATTTTTTTTCGTTAAAATTCCAATAAATTGAGAAAATTAGTTAAAAATAATGGGACGCGGGACCTATTTTTGAAGCCAAAAACTCGTTTTTATAAAAAACGGAAACAGTCGCTAAAATCCATAAAAAATCCCGAAAATTTGTTAAAAAATTGGTCTAAAAGCCAAATTTTTAATTTTAACCAAAAATAAAATTAGAATTTTGAAGAGAAATTCGTTGGACTAGCATGAGGAATTTTTTTTAACTGGACTAATTTGGTAAAAAATTGCGAAAAAAAATTTTAAAAAGCGAAAAAAAACTCAAAATTCGTAAAAAAAATTGGACCTTCCAAAGGGGTACGGCTCCGGCCTGATGCGTTCGCCTTCGATGCGTTTCAGCAACGGTGTGAAAATGCGCCATGCCTGCTCCAGTTCGTCGGCCCGTACAAAGTTGGACTGGTTGCCCCTGAACAGCTCGACGAACAACCGCTCATAGGCATCCGGGGAGGGCAGGCCCTGTGAAAAATCGGAGGGGGCAGATAATTTTCTGAATTTTTTTTGAAAAATTAGGTTTTTCCTTAAGAAAATTAGTCTTTTTTCGGCCTAATTCAATGTATTTTTAGATGTCGGCAGCCCTGATAGCTATAGCCTGAATGCGTACTACGGGAGAAAGACTTTGGAATTGGATCCATTCTTAAGAAAATTGATTTTTTAATTTTTCGATTTTAGACCCCCTTTTCTCCACAGACCCCATCATATCCCCGGAAATTTAGAGGAGGGGGGTATAATGAGGCCTTGAAAATTTGGGAAACTTGGTAGACCTGACCTTGGAAATAAAATGATTGAAATCGGGAAAACGAAATTGGAAGGGGCTTGGTTTACTTAATCCTAACAAAAAATAAATAAAATGGTAAAATGAAAAAATGCAAATAATTAATTCCTCCACCTTATATCGCTTGTTGAAGCTCAAGTCCAACTCGGTCTGATCACACTCGAAGGAGAAGCCTGGCCGCTTGGTGTTGATCTGAAAATCGTAAAAAATTTAAAAAATTAGGCCTTAAAAATCAAGGGACCTTCATGTAGATGGCCTCGTTAGGCTGCACCCGGACAACCAGCTCGCAGCGTTGCAAACAGCCCCGGGGCAAAATGTGGTTGGTCACATCCTTGTACTGGATCCGCACCTCGGCCTTGCGCTCGTTGAGGGCTAAAAATGAAAATTTTTTTTTGGCAAAATTAGACCCCATATAGGGAAATTAGGGAGCCGAAATTATAAAAAATCGGAGAATTTGCAAAATTAGCGATTCCTCATAACCGAATTTTTTTCTGGCAATACTTGGTTGGTATTGGTATTATGGATTATCATTGGATTTTTGACCAAAAATATCCTAAAAATTACCTTTAAAAATTTTTTTTATTAAAATTGTTCATAAATTTTTAATTTTCACCTTTTCCAGCTCGAAGAAAGAAGGGGACGCCTTCCCAGCGCTTGTTACGAACTGAAAGGAGAGAAAAATTGTATGATATCGGAAAATTTTCGGAAATTTTCTGATAAGGGGGTTCGTTTTCTATAAGTTTGGCAATTTTCCAAAAATTTTCACACCAAACAAAACGGCACTGGCAAAAGTGGGTGCGATGGAGTCCTTGGGCACCGACGGGTCATCCAGGTAGCCAGCTGCAAAAAAATCAAAAATTTTCACAAAAATTTTTTCGCCTACCTTCGCCCTTCGATCCAATATATTGGCCCAACACAACGTTGTTCAACTGCACCGGATCGATGGCCTTCAGCACTTTGACCTTTTCGTTCCGGACATCGTCCGCGTTGGTGCTGGCTGGTTCTTCTTTAAAAAATTAACACGTGTGATTAAAAAATTATTTTAGCTTTAACAATTATTCGATATTCTAAAAATATTAATGATAATAATTTTAAAAATTGGGCTCCATTATTTTTTTAATAAATTTTTCTCCAAATGTAGCATTTAGAAAAATATTTTTTTGGGATTCGAACTTTGTCCTCTGTGTGGAAGAAAATACAACATCTAACCAACTGAGCCACATCTAACCAACTGACAAGTGAGTGAGAGAAATTTCAGCGAAAACTCTGGAACTCACCCATAGCGATCAGGCTGAGCACCTGCATCAGGTGGTTCTGCATGACGTCGCGGATGATGCCGCTCTTGTCAAAGTAGCCGCCGCGGCCCTGGGTGCCAAAGTTTTCCTAAAAAAAATTTCAAAAAAAATTTTTTTTATGAATTTTCGATAATCAAGCAGCACACCTTGAAAGAGATGGTCACCGAGGAAATGTCTTCGTTGCTCCAGGAGCGTGAGATGAATGGGTTGCCGAACCTAGAAAAAATGGGAAAATGGATTTTTTTTTTCTTTTAAAATTAAAATCCCTAGACCTATAGGGCAAAATTTTTAAGAAAAAAAAATCCTAAAATTTTAGTTATGAATGGATGGATTTTTTAAAAATGAATATTAGAAAATAGGCCAAAAATCATGAAAAACGGTTCAAATTGGTCAAGTAAATTATTTTAAAAAATGGAAAATTTGATGAAAATTTAAACAGACCAAGGAAAAATTTGCAAAGTAAAAATTCTATAAAATTCAATTAAAAAGAAAATTGGTCAAAAAATATTCAAAAATCATGAAAAATTTGTCCAAAAATGATTGCCATCTGAAAAAATCGAAAAAGGACAAAAATTAAAAAATTAGTCTAAAAGAAAAATTCTTCATGGAAAAATGATTTAGAATTTCACTTAAAACGGTAAAAATAATACAAAAATATGGAAAATTTCCTCCTAAAAATTGGCCCAAAACCCCCTAAAAATTAAAATTTCAAAAATTTCCCACCTCAAAACCAACAGGTTCTGGACCATCTCCTTGCCCAGATAGTGGTCAATCCGGTAGATTTGCTCCTCCCGGAAAAGGCCGGCCAAATGGGCGGACAGCCGGGCGGAGGACACATCGTCGTAGCCAAAGGGTTTTTCGACGATCACTTAAATCGATAAAAAAAATCCATAGATTTTTTGGATCAAAATCCTAAAGGCAAAAATCTTAAAATCCAACAATTAACATTGATTAACGAAAAATTCTCATTTGGTTAAATCCAATTTTGTTTCATTTTCTTTTTGTTTACTTCCTTTTTAGTAATTTTTTTTAATGAAAAATAAATAAAAAAAATCTTTTATTAATTTGGAAAAAATTTAGTATGAAAAATATATTCTCAAATTTTTAGGAAAAAATTGAACCCGTTAGTTGGAGAGAAATTGGTTGGCTAAAAACGAAAAACCAATATTTTTAACTCAAAAAATAAAATAAATTAATTTTTCGATAAAGAAAGAAAAAATGTATACGTGGGGTTATCAATTTTCCCTTCCCTTTCGCAGAAGTAAGAAGAGGAAAAATGTAAAAAAAAATTGATAATCATACGTGTCAAAATTTTCAGCCTATTTCCGCTCTTACCCCTGGTCAATGCGCCGTCTCTGCTCATGCACTGCTGGCGAATGTGTCTTGTGGCCGGTTCGAACATCTCCGGAGGCACGGCCAGGTAGAAGAGGCGGTTGGCGGGACCTAAACACAGCCCAAAAAAAGTTAAGAACTTTTTTACGAAATTGAGTACCGGATTTTTCCATCGCGATGATGGACTTGTTCAATGTGTCCAGGTTGTCGTATTGGCCCTGAAAAAATTTTCAGTATAATTTAAAAAAAAGGAAAAAAATGAGTCGAAGAAAGAAAAAAAGCAACAAAAAGAAAAATATAAGTAAAATGATCGAAATCTTTTCATTTTTTCTATGTTTATAATTATGAAAATTCCGAAAAATCTGGGTCAACAAAAATGGGTAAAGCTTGAGTTTTATTAAAAAAATTAATAAATCCCAACCTAAAAAAATCAGCTCATGTTATGGACGAAATCTATTTTATTTTCTAGGTTTATAATTTTAATTTATTTTAGAGATTTTCGTATGAAAATTTTCAAAAAATCTATTCGCTGTAAAATTAAAAAATAAAAATGGCAAAAAAATTGTGAATTCTTTTAGAAAAAAAGCGCGAAAACAATTTTTTATGGAAAGGACACATCGAATATGCAATGTAGAATTTAAAATCCTAAATTCAGGTCCAAAAAACCTAAATTTTCTTTACCGCAACATAGCTGCAATGTTTGACGAACTGCTCGAACTTGACGTGCTCATCTGCGCCAACCTTGCAGTTTGGCTCGAAGCCTTTGCGCAACTCTTCAATGGTCAGCTTGGAGCGAGCGTAGCCGATGATTCGGGTTTCTTAAGAAAAAAAATCCCGAAAAATTCTGAATTTTCGTTTATTCACATGCCTTTAGGAATGAGTTCAGACCGGAAGAGCCACCAGAGCACCGGGAACAGCTTCTTCTTGGCCAAGTCGCCCTTAAAGAATTTTTTCAGAGAAAGAATTTTGAAATCTAGTCTTAATTTTCTAGTTTTATGACTTAAAATTTTCTAATAAAAAGCTGAGAACATGAAAATTAAAAATCTTTATTTTTTCTTTTTATTTTCAAAAGTAAAACCCTTTTAAAAGTTGCAAAAAAATTTCTAAAAAATATTTTAAAATAAATCAAATTGTAAGAGAAAAATAAAGTAGCACCAAGTGCGCCGCCAGAAAAATTTTTTTCAGGGGGGGCTGAAAAAATGTTTCACGAAGAAAATTTTATAATCTTCGATTTTAGACTTAAAGAATGTTAAGAGGCCTGGCGGCCGGATGGGGGCCGCAATTTTCTCATTTTTTTCTTCTTTCGAGTGGGTTTAGGGCTGACAAGGGAAATTTCAGGGGGGGGGGCTTTATAGCCTGGTCAACCCCCCTTGGCTGCGCCCGAATAGTACATAAAAACAAAATCATAAAATTAATTATTAAAAAACTCATTGTCAGTTGTTTTTTCCAAAAATTAATGAGGTTGTGTTTTAAGAAAAAAAAGATTTCCCGATAGAAAAAACTGTGAAAAGTTTCCTTTTTATCAGGGGCTCAGGGATATCGGATATAGGTAATTGATTGCTGAATTTATTAGGGTTTTTCATGTAAAATCCTAACTTTTTTTTAACAATGGAAAATGAAAAAGTTAAGGACGAAAAACCCACAGATGCTCCAAGCACAGTGAACACATGCAACTGGCCCTGTCGCTCCTTGATTGTCAGCGAATCAACCATTGGAGTTTGTGCTAGAGAAGGGAAAAATCCAAAATTATCGATTAAAAAGTTCAATTTTAAAATAAGTCAAAAAATTATTTTTATTTAAAAAAAGGGCGAGAGAAAAAAATGCCAGCGAAAAATTTAAACTTTTAAGAGGATATGACACCGAGAATTAAGAATAGGTAATAGGTTAAATTTTATTCATTAAATTTTCTCAAGTATGGTAAAAAACAAAAAAAAAATTAGAAGTTGACTATACAGATCCAGCTTCTTTTTTTGTAAATTTTAGATTAGAAAAAACACGGAGCTCGAAAATAGATCAATGCAATTTTTTTTTCTATACATATGTTGTTCCTTTAAAAATTTTAGTGTAGAAACAATAAAAATTAATTTTTTTAATTTATTTATGTATTTACATAATATTTTTTAACTTTTATGATCTTGGCAAGATTTGGTAATTATTGTGGGTGGCCCAGTGGATTGGTGCTATGTAGTTTCACAGGCCCAAAGGGCATGGGTTCGAATCCCTAATGCCGTGACAACTTTTTCCAAAAACTTTTTTTGTCAAAATGATTAGAAAAATTTTTTTCTCTTTTAGAATTTTTTACAAATGAAATTAATCCAAGATTATTTGCATGGAATTTGACTTAAAATTCCCATTTTTCATGGAATTTCCTCGCGATATTCCTCGACGTTCTTCACCCTCAAAAATTTGGAATTTGCCCCCTCTTCCCAAAAAAAAATTTTCGCTTACGGCGGTTGCTTCGCCAAAATGTTTGGGTCCCATAATAGAGGAGGTCCAGGTAGGGGAAGGAAAGGAGGAGGGGCGAGGGGCCAGCAGCACCTCGAATCTGCTGATAATGTTCCTCCTCCCGCCGGGGTCCATGATGGTTCGATTTTTCCTCCTCCTCGTTGTTCATTTTTGCTATTGAAGAGTTCTTTGGTTTATTACAGCAAAATCGAAAAATTATTTTATTTTTGGGCGTTTTTGGAGAGTGAGAATAGTCTAAAGGTCAACAGCAATTTATTGGGTGTATTTCGTATTTTGTACACTCCAAGTGCTGTTGTGAAAAGGTTTTCCCTAACCAAAAAAATCCCTAACCTGTTAAGTTCCCATAAAATTTTTTCTCTAAAGAGCCAAAAATCTAATGGTTTCCAAGAAAAATCGAGGATTGTGCGAATTTAGGGAAAATCTCTCCCCTCTCCTTGTTGAAATTCCATAACGTGCAAAATTTTTGAAAAATCCGAGACCTATGTATATTTTATACGTAAGGCTTATGTAATTTTTTTGAACTTATAAGCCTGTGAATTTTTTTCTTTAAATTTGTTTTTTAAAAGGCCTTGAAGAGTGAAATAAATGATTAGAACTTGCTGTACTTTCTTTGTTTTTTTGTCGCTTAAAAAGAGCGCAAAAATTTCCCATTAATTAGGGTCCATTAGTGCAATGGGGTGTGAAAGTGCAAAATTTGACGAAAATTTTCAGGTTTTAAGGGCCAGCAAATTTAAAATGGCCAAAAAGTGCCTTATGATCAAATTAATGGAATTGAGGCACAAAATAGAAGACACAAATTTTGAAAATTCAAACGGAAATTTTCGTAAATCCAAGGGGGCTTTAAAATTTTGGTTAAAAGGTGCTGATTTTTTTTCAGCATTCATAGGCCTCGGAATTTTTATTTTGAAAATTGTGATGGATTTTTTTGGAGATCCAGGGGCCTGAAATTTTGAATACAAGGGCTGAATATTTCCACATTCGTGGACCTACCTCAGTATTTTCATAGAATTTCACAAGAAATTTCATAATTTTCGCCTGAAAAAAATGAATTTTTCTAATTTTTCTAAAAATTTTTTTTGCAGAATTTATTGCTTTGGAGACGAACAAAAAAATATGGTAAATTAGAAATAAATACAACAACATAAAAATAATAATAGAGAGTCCCAGGGAAATTGTTATCACAACAAATAAAAAATAATAATTTGATGGTGTCTGTCCCATCGGAAAAGTCAATCAAAAAATGTCAAAATATAATGATGTAATCATTCAAAATGCATAAATAAAAGATTCCCCGAATGAATTGGAAAAAAATCAGAGAAGATTGAGGGATAGAAGAGCGAAAAATCGAGAATTTCCGAGTAGGTTCGATCAAAATTTCCGCAAAAATAACGAAAATATATTTCTAGTTTCGAAAGGAATTTTTTTTCTAAATCCAAGGCCCAAAAATTTGGTGCTGATTTTTAAAAATTCATAGCCTCAGATTTTTTTTGATTTCTAGATTCAAATGGAAATTTTTAAAATCCAAGGAGGTCTTAAATTTTTGAAAAAGGTGTAGATTTTCATTCCGGAAATTTGCCAAAAAAGAGAAAATACTGAAAAATCTCAAAATTTTTTCGATCTCCTACCCCCTGTTGAAAGCAATGGATTTGTGGGCCGTACTCTGTGGTGGTGGTGATTTTTCTTGATATCCTAACCCCTTATGAGGCACTCAACTGATCGGATATGTGTGTCCTCATCCTCATCACTGATCAGAGTTCCGAGTGTCCTCCATCTTCCTCCTCCACAACTTCCAACTCCTCTTCTACTTCGGCTGTCGGGCTCAGGTCCAGGGACTTAGACGACTTGGCCCCGTCGTCCAGCTTCAGCCCCTCCTTGGCCACGTTCTGGAACTTCTTGCCCTCAAACTCGGGCATCGACTGAAAAGGGGGTGTAAAAATAAAATTAGGTAAACTTCCAAAATAATTTTTTTTGGAAAAATATTGAGAAAAAATTTCTTTAATTTCGAACTGTACCTGAATGCAGTACTCGTCCACCGGCTCTGTCATGTAAAGCACTTCGAAGCCCTTCTTCAGCAGACGCTCAACGAAGGGTGAGTTCTCCAGCTCTTGGCCTGTAAGAAAAATAAAATGGAAATTTCTTTTATTAAATATTTTTCGCTAAAAATGGCCATTCAATTATTCATATTCCATAATTTTTTGCCCAAAAATTAATAAAAATTTTACGAAAAATATTTAAAAATTTTTTTACAATAAAAAACACAAAAAATATGAAAAATGAATTTGGTTTTCGAACAAGGAAACAATGCTTATATTAAAAATGTCAGAACCCATAAAAAATTCTCTAAAATAATATTTTCAATTTTTCCTCTTTCACTCACGCGATGTCCCAGCAACATAGAAGATGCTCGGCTGCTTCTCCTTCATGCGCTCCACATATGTCTGCAGGGTGGTCGGCTTCTCCGGGTCGGCCGAGCTCTGGAAGCGCAACAGTTTCGACAGGCGACTGCGGTTGGATGGGTCCTCCTCCATGACGCCCAGCTTGATGTTCGTGGAGTATTCCTGGGGGAAAATAAAATTTTAAATATTTAAAATTAAATTTTCTCGTAAAGTAGAATTTTTGTACAATAAAAAAGTCTCTTAAAAATAGTGCTATTAGTGGAATTATTTTCCAAAATTTTAAAAATTATTGTACTAGAATATAAATTGCTAGAAAATAAAAATTAAATTAAAAAATATCCGAAAATTTAGATCATTAAATAAGGGCGCAACGAGTCCAAAATTTCAAGAGGGCCGTGTAGAATTTTAAAAGTCAATTTTTAGGGGTGAATTTTCGCTTAGGTATACCTTTTTAGGGGTGTTTTTTTGCTGAAAATATCTTGAGATTTTATTTTTTATGATAAAAAAGGGGCTCCAGAAATTTTTTTTTGAACAATTAACCAATTTTTCTTGTGAAAAATGATCATTTTTATCGAAAATTTCGAGGCGGGCCGGACCCCGCGACCCCGTTGACCTAGAAAAAATTCGAAGCCTATCTCTCGAACAACAAATTCTAATGGGAAAAAATAATTAGTAGAAAATTAATATAAAAAAATAATAATTTCAATGAACAAACGACTAAAAATACTCCAGAAAAATCTTTAGCATTTAAACTGTACCTTCCAGAACTCGTCGAACTTCTCCGGGGCGATCTTCTTCAACATGTCGAGCACCTTGCCCACCAGCACCTTGCGCACCAGCACCAGTTTCTTCTTGATCATGATCACCTTCAGCAGTTTGTGCTGTTGGAGCATCTCACGCGATACGTTCAGCGGCAAATCGTCGCTGACCACAATACCGCGGATGAAGGACAGGTACTGGAAATGGGAAAAATGATTTTTAAAAAACCAAAATTCCATTCCACCTTTGGCAACATGTCCTTGAAATCATCGGCGATGAAAACACGGCCAAAATAGAGCTGAAAAAAAATTGTTTTCAAAAATTTCTCTGAATATAAATTTGGATGGCGAGGAAAAAATAAAAATGAAGAGTTGATATATGTGTGGACCTTGATGTTGTCCTCAGTCTTGCCATAGTTCTGGAACGCGTCCGAGGCCAACGTCTTCGGCACATATAGGATGGCCTTGAAGCTCACTTCGCCCTCCGCTGTGAAGTGCACATGGGCCTATAAAAATTTTGTAAATTTTTGTAAATTTTTTTCATTTTTCTCACGCACCAATGGCTCGTCAAGGTCCTTGGTGATGGACTTGTAGAACTCCTTGTACTCGTCCTCCTCCACCTCCGCCGGCTTGCGCATCCAGATGGGCTTCATCGAGTTCACCTTCTCCAAGTCCCACACTGTCTTCTCCACCATCTTCGTCTTTGGCTTCTTCTCCTCCTCTTTCTTCTCTTCTTCGCCCTCCTTCTTCTCCTCTTCTGGCTTTTCTTCCTCCTTCTCTTCCTCAGCTTCTTCCACCGGCTCTTCCTCAGCTTCTTCCACCGGCTCTTCCTCAGCTTCTTCCACCGGCTCCTCGATGGTTTTGGGCTAAAAAATAATTTAAAATTTAATCTAAAAATGTTCGTTTTTTGGTATCATTTTTAAAAAATGTGAAAAATCCTTTTTAATGGCCATAAAAATTTTGGATTGAAGAGAAACTTTCGGGTTTATTAAAATTGAATTAAAAACCCGGCTTGTCTGCCTACATACTCGAATGAAAAGGACTTTATAATCCCTGAAATTTTGACAAATGCTTTATTGTAGCTAACCCCTAGGAATTCTCAACAAACTTGTCCGTTCCTGAAGCAATACAACACATAGTTGGCCACCAGGCAACTGCTGGCCACAGCCCCGATCAACGCTCCGTAAAACGCCCGCCTAATCATGCTTTTGGGACCGACACAAGCTCCGTCTGCCGCCCCGGCAAAAAACCCAATGACCATCCCCGCGATGGCGGCAAAAAAGGACGCGAGGAGTAGAATGAGAAATTTGCAAAAAGACGCAAATGTCATTATTCTGGATAGTAAATTAAGTAGCTTGGTAGAATTATTACAAGGTGGCTCATATTTAAATTGGGTCAATTTGGCCTATTATGTATTTTGACAAACAAAGAGAGCAACAAGTGCTTGTGAGAGCACATTGAGGAGTTTATATGTATGTGTTGTAGCCGATTCTGGATTTTCAGCCGAATGCGCATTCGGCTAGCCGATTCTGCATCGGTGAACCAAACATTTGCTAAACATGGGGGTCAAATGGTCTGAAACCCAAAACCAAATGACCAAACCGTTTGTTTGGGGGGTCTACAACATATTCAGAAAGTTCCAACACATTTTGTTCATCCGAACATGGTCAAAACATCGAATGTATGGTTTAATCGAGGTTTTGATGTTCGGCGGATGATGTTTTTACAATGTTCAGATGAACAAAATGTGTTGAAACTTTCTGAATATGTTGTAGACCCCCAAACAAACGGTTTGGAACTTTGGTTTTGGGTTACAAACCATTTGACTCCAATGTTTCGCAATGCTCGGCTCACCGATGTAGAATCGGCTACAACATTGTGTGATGGGTAGGGTCGCGATTTTTATGGACAAAAATTTCCCAAATATGCGCATAAAATATGCACCAAAAAATGCCAAAATATGCGCAAAATATGCTCAAAATTTCCAAAATATGCACATAAATTTGATTAAATATGACCTATTTTGCTCCAAAATCGTAAAAAAACTATTTTTAAAGCGAATTTAAGCATATTTAAGGCATTTTTAGGTTAAAACAGGGCTTCCATCTGTCCTTATTTATAAGGATTGTCCTTATTTTGAGGGGTCTCAATCTTATAAAAATAAAATGTCCTTATTTGTAAGATTTGTCCTTATTTTAGACCCGTCCTTATT